>OZ018317.1:65493197-65748197 GCA_963969495.1 Ceratothoa steindachneri | reverse complement strand
TATCAATGGCAGACCCTATGGTTACACAAGAAATGAAGAAGCACGCAGTTATCGTGGCTATAAAGGCTGAACATTCTAATTTACAATAGCACGATATTTAAAAATCGTTAGATCCTTTGTCTAAAAAGTTGTCAAGGAGTTAGAGGCCAAAAATGGTTATAGTCCGGCAGATCCGTGACAAAATTAGGCTGAATCGTGTACTTTGTGTTAAAAGCATGAAATTTAGTATGATTGTTCTTTATACTGTTCTTAACTATTTCAGATTTGAAGCCATCTTGAAAAACATGTTTTGGCCAGCATTTTAAAGATGGCCGCCAAGTATGCCAATTACGCGCATTTTCAAATGATAGTGACAGTCCAGTGACTACAACATATGAAAACCATCCTTTTTAACATTTAGCCTCTCTTTTAATGCATTGCTGTCGATACTTCCTGGAACATTTATATGGAAATCGGCAAATGGAGACTAAAATAAATTTTATAGGACCCTGTACTAATGTCGAATCTGGAGCAGTATAAGAAGTGTATATTTTCATAAACAGCGCAATGAATGCATCATAGGACATAATGTAGGGGTTAAAATCTGACCATTGTGTCTAATAATGCGACTCCTGTTGAGCATATAGGCATTTTGTGCATGTTCAACTTAATTGGATGCCGTAAAAATAAACATTAAACCCCATGAAATAACATAATGAATTATTCTAAAACATGTCATAGATTCCATGAAGAAAATGTTATATGCCCCCAAAGTTACTCCGTAGTGTGGTCACTGGAGGAGAGATTGATAACATTGGCCATGATCCAAGCATTACAACTGCAAAAGACAGCTTCACGGAACAAGTATATCTCCCACACAACAACCAACACAAAAAAAATCCAGTAGAAAAAAGGGAGCAAACTTGTCATGAGAATGTGGACACCGAGAAAATTATGGCCCTGCCAGAAGAATACACCAGTGTTCCTCCATTACTTCTCAGACATAAGGAGCCAAAGGTGCCTGAATGGGCTGCCCCTGCACAACCTTTACCCTTGATGATGAAAGATCCTGTGAAAACGAAGGAGGTGTAATTATTTGAATAACTCATCCATATATGTGCTATGAATGTTAATAAGAATTCTACATGTATCTTTATATACCATTAATGTTTTGTTTTTGGCAGCTAATAGCTGATGTATGCTGAGTTGTAGTAATGCACTCATTCAATCATACCATCATCAAAGTAATCTGTTGTTAGCCACTAGTATATGTGAACTGAAATGCCATTAAGTAATCTTCTCATTCAGCTTTACTTCATCTTTACTACTTACTTATTTACATATGCATCTGAATATGATTTAGTTACAAAATGGCACCTAAAATAGCTCTTTTTCTTGATTGTGTATTACAGATGGCTGCGAGAAGTGATGGATTCACTAGTTAAGCAAAATGAGGATGAGCCTGGACCAGTTACGTGGGCAGGCTGGTCAGATCTGGGGATAGTCAGTTGTCAAACAGCCTGAAGTTCCAAGTTTTTCTGAGGGAGGTGCAAAAGAAAATGACTCTGGATCTTGGCCAGCGACGAAAGCTTGCAGAAAACTCATTCAGTGCAATTGTAAAAAGGGATGCAGGAAGAGCCAGGGATGTGGCTGTGCAAAAGTAGATTTAAGATGCACGGCATTATACCACTGCAGTGGCGAATGTACAAAGAGAAATTGAACTACAGCATATATATATATAGAAGTTACATTATGATTAGCCTCATGATTATTAAAAGTATTATATGTGTCATGTTGATATCATGAAAAAGCCACTCACTACATTATTAAATAGGGTTTGACTATCATATTATGATCTGTGTAACAAGACACGTGCACATATTAGATGAATGATTATATCAGTTATAATATTAGGTTGAGGAATAAGTTCTTGTGGGTTTTTTAATGTTGTGTTGATTTAAGTTTTATTGACGTGATTTGTACACATATTAAGAAACAATAATAAATAATGAGAGCAAAATTTGCACAGGTTAGGCTGCGTCTCTTAACAGCATAGACTATTAGGCTTTTGCTTAGGCTACGTTTTGAAGTTGAGTAATAAGTGATTGCGGTTTATTTAAAAGATGTGTTAATTTAATTTTGGTTCTGTACCCTCAAAATGGAATGTCAAGTTGAAAGAAAGGCGCATTTTCGACACTTGTTGTTATTCATTTTCAATCGAGACGGGAACAATGTAAACGCAGCCAAAGCTCGTCGCGATATTTGTGCTGTGTACGGAGAAAATGTTTTATCAGAAAGAACAGCTCAATGGTGGTTTTCACGTTTCAAAAACGGTCATTTCAATCTTAATGACGAAGAACGTTCTGGTCACCCCATTAAGTTGGATGAAAATCGATTCAACGACCTTCTTCATGAAAATCCTCGTCGATCGACTAGATAATTGGCTGTACAATTGGCGTGTGATCAGAAAACTGTAGTGAATCACCTTCATTCGATGGGGAAAGTTAAAAAACTCGGTACATCGGTTCCGCACGCTTTGAGCGAAAGCAACAAACTTCAACGCTCCACGATTTTCGCAGGTTTGCTTGCTCGTCACAAGGCTACTCGTGGATATAAGGACAGATTTCTTCACCGCATCATCACTGGAGACGAAAAGTGGTGTGTTTATGTCAACATGAACCATCGAAAACAATGGCTTAGCCCCAATAAAAAGCCACTTCCGCGATTAAAGCAAGGACTTCATTTACGAAAGACGATGCTGTGTGTGTAATGGGATTGTGAAGGGATCATTCTTTATGAGCTCCTTGTGAACAACGAGATTGTCAATGCAGAACTCTACGTTCAACAAATGTATCGACTTGCCGAAGCTATTCGTGAAAAGCGAACTCGTCGACGCTATGGAGTCCTTCTGCAACACGACAATGCTGGTCCTCACATTGCCAATATGACAACAGACGCAATCAAAACGCTTAATTTGGAAATCCTGCCGCATCCTCCATATTCTCCAGAATTGGCTCCATCGGATTTCCATCTGTTCCGATCGCTCTCCAACAATTTGCGTGGCGTTTCGTTCAATACTAATGTGGATTTAAGAACCTGGTTAGACGAATTCTTCGAGTCCAAAGCTATCGATTTTTATTGCAGAGGCATCGAAAAACTAGTTGAACGTTGGGAAGAAGTCGTAAATAACAACGGAGAATATATTATCGATTAAATTGCATATTGTTATCAATTAAAAGTGAAGTTTTTCCAAAATTCTTAATGGTAATGAATAAATTTGATAAAACCGCAAGAACTTATTCCTCAACCCAATACTATCTTTGAATATACAACTGAGTTTCAATATTTCACTATTTTGACATATATTTAGAAGATCGGTGTATATAACTTTTTTATCGTTTTGTTATCTTAAATTAAATGTTCTATGTAAAAGATAATTTTTCCAATGGAACGTTTTTGTCACATGACCTCATTTGAATATTTCCCATCATAATTTAAGGATATTTTGGGGGGAATTTGTAGAAAACAAAATATATTTTGGAACATTTCACTGGAAATTGATGTTGCATTTATTAGAATTTCATAATTGCAGCCCGAATGGCTCTAGTTTAAAGTTATACATACCTGGTGTATGTTGAACCTGATTTGCATTATTAAAAAGATATATTCACCCACAGCACATAGAGGGTTAAATTAAATATATGAAAAGAAATGTTTGTTATTATATCTGCCTATCATGATTAAGATTGCACATTATAAACTGCTTACAATTGTAATGAGATGGAAGTAAAAGATATCCTAAAAACAAGATTTTATGTTTGAAGTTATAGATTACTGAGCTTAAAAATAGTCTATACTGTTACAAAATAGTGTATTATGATGGAAGGCGGAAAATATTCTTGACCACATAAACCCTAACATTTGGCCTCCTAGCTCCCTAGATTTCAATCTATGGGAGAACTATGTGTGTAGCGTATTTGAAAAGAGATTAATGAGCATCCTCATAACACTAAAGAACCCCTAAAAGACTCCAGAGTCAGAATAATGTCTAATATGAACAAGAGCCACTTCATCCTAGCATGTAGGCGATTCAGACATCGCATAGAAGCCGTTTTCGAAGCTGAATAGACTTTATTGAATACAATTACAAAACAATATCTTTATTCTTATCCTCACAACTTTTTCAGGAAAAAAGACATTATTATCTGTTTCTAAGAGTCATTTTAGTGTAAGTATAAATCTGTCCTCAAATACCTTACCCCACCTATATATATATATATATATATATATATATATATATATATATATATATATATATATATATATATATATATATATATATATTTATATATATATATATATATATACATATATATATATATATGTATATATATATATATATATATATATATATATATATATATATATATATATATATATATATATATATATATATATATAGATATATATATATATATATATATATACATATATGAAAAAGCTCACAAAGTGCACGTGAGACAAAGTTATGCAGATACACCCACAAGGAAAAGTGAAAAACGATTCCAAGCGCATTCTTCTTTATTCTTAAAGACCTTTTCAAGGAATGAACAGGAAGCTGGACATACGAGGGGCGGTCAATAGGTTTTGCCAATCGGTAGGATAAACAGAGGAAGGGGGATATCTGTTTGTGGGGGTGTTAGAACAATTTATGATAAGTCAGGACCTGCAGCTGCAGCTCCTGCCTCGTCTATTTAAGAAGCAGTAGCTGATCGCAGATCCTCAGTCACAAATATTTCAACAATGGAGAAGGTTGAGCACCGCGCAGTGATCAAATCTTTGGCCAAGGAAGGCAAGAATGCAAAAGAGATCCATGAACGCATGGTTGCAGTGTACACCGACACCGCCTCTTCCTATGCAACCATTGCTCGCTGGAATAGGGAGTCTCGCCATGGTCGTGAGTCCCTTGAAGATAACCCCCGTCTAGGACGCCCGTCAGATGTGACCAACGAGAACAATGTGGCTCGTGTGGAGAGGATGATCCTCGAAAATCGACGGGTGAAGGTCGAAGAAATCGAAGGAGAACTTGGAATATCACATGGAAGTGTTATCTACATCATCCACGACAATTTGGCCATGACCAAGGTTTCTGCCCATTGGGTCCCTAGAAACCTGACGCCCCATGATCGACTTCAACGTCGTCAAAGTCCACAAGGCCAGAGTTGCACAAGCTGCCCTCCTCGAGTGCGGATTCGAGGAGCTCAACCATCCCCGCTACAGTCTAGATCTGGTCCCTAGCGACTACTTTTTATTCCGCCAGCTCAAGGCTGCACTGCGTTAACGCCGATTTGGGGATGATGAAGATATCTAGCTCGACGTCCAGGAGTGGATTAAACAGCAGTCGGGAGATTTCTAGTTGTCGGGAATTCGAAGATTCAGGGACAAGTGACGCAAGTGCATTGAAGTCAAGGGTAGTTATATTGAAAATTAATAAAACACTTTTCCTCATATCTCGTTTCCTTATATCCGAATTGCAAAACTTATTGACCGACCCTCGTACATTGCCTTAAATAGTGAAAGAGGGGATTAGACTACCCACCTCTGAAACCTGTACTGGCAAACCTATAAATGGAATTCTTCGAATCTCGAATACTTCCCCAAACTAATGAAACCCCTATAGCTTGGATGCGATATGTTGATGACATCCTTTGCCTTTGGCCTAATAATTTAAATATTAATACATTTCTTACTAAAATTAACACCTTAGTGCCCTCAATTAAATTTACTTTAGTAGTTGAAAAAGATCGCACAGTCCCTTTCCTAGATATTCTAATTCATCGGACAAACCATTTTTTCAAATATGAAATATATAGAAAACACACAGCCATAGACTCTTATATACATTTTTATTCTAACACCATAATAACATCAACCGAGGTGTTTTCTCCTGTATGTTTTTGCATGCCCTTAGAATTTTCTCACCAGAATACCTAGACAAAGAAGTCGATAGAATATATAAAATAGGGATAAATTTGTGCTACCCTCTCTCTGTACTTTCACGACCATTGTTATATGTCTGCCAAGCGTTCCGATTATCAAACTAATGTTAATATCCCTAAGTTTCAGGCCAAAACCTATTAGTATTACCCTATAACCATATTTTAATTAAATTACCTCGTTTATTTAAGCCTATGAACATAAATGTTATTTTTTAAGTACGAGACTACAATTTATCGCATCCTTATCAACCCCCCCCCCAACCTGGCATTGTTTATTCGTTACGCCTCAACAATTGCCAAAAATGTTATTATGGACAAACCGTGAAAGAACTAGATTTCCGGGTTAAGCAACCTCAAGACAATGTATGTAATAACAGTGAACAATCGGAGCTTTGTCTACATATGTACAACCTTAACCATAGCATTAACTGGAACAGTGCCAAACCAGTAATAAAATGCAGTAATTATATTTGGAGAAATATATTAGAATGAATTTCCATTGATGGGTTCACAAATTTCAACCTTAGCCATGGTTTGTTCGTGCTAGACCCCATTATCACTACATATATAAAATCTCAAATAAAGTTGTTTCAGGATTTTGTACTCCCTAATTAAGGCCCAGAGGTGGGTAGGCTAATCCCCCTTTCTACTATTTAAGGCAATGTATCTCCAGCCTCCTGTTCATTCCTTGAAAAGGTCTTTAAAAATAAAGACGAAAGCGCTCGGAATCGTTTTTCACTTTTCCTTTGTGGGTGTATCTAAATATATATATATATATATATATACATATATATATATATATATATATATATATATATATATATATATATATATATATATATATATATATATATATATATATATATGAATGCAATCCGGCAGGAAAAATGAAAATGGTGCCTCCAAATACTTTCGAACTTTTCCCTTGAGAAGGAACTGAATAAAGTTCGAAAGTACTTGTTGGAAGCACCTTCTCCATTTTTTATGCGGAACATTGCATTCATTGCGAACCTCCCATACTACATTGTGAATTATTTATTTCATATATATATATATATATATATATATATATATATATATATATATATATATATATATATATATATATATATATATATATATATATATATATATATATATATATATATATATATATATAATATATATATATATAATATATATATATATATATATATATATTTAAAGAGGTACAGTAAGGTTGATGAAATGCAGGAAAGAAAGCACAGTGTTAGTAGGATCAATTTTCGATTTATTGCGAAACCAGTTTTCGACGGAGTTATCCGTCATTTTCAATCGCTGGCAAAAACTAACATTGTATATAAACGAAAGAGAATAAAGTTTAGCTGTGAATGAATAAACGACTGAGCAAAATCCAGAATGTTAAGTGGAAAACGGAAATTATTAGATGACTTCTTTTGGGCAGGATACAAAGCAAATGCAATTTACACGTAAGAAAAAAAATGCGAAAATCATTTAGAAAACAATTTTGAGATAAATTAAAGTTTGCATCTGACCGCGATTCGACCCATGGGGCTATTATTTAGAGGCGGCCGCTCTAACTAATTATCTACCAAATATTCTTTCCATATTGATTTCGAAATAAGTAAAGATAATCACCACTCCAAAGAGAAAAAGGAGAGCTTATCTCTCTTAGATTGGTTTAATAAATATACTACTCAAACTACCTAGCTACCAAAACACATCCGAAAAGGTTTTTCAATAATAAACGACCTGACACACCAACTTGTTCAATTATTTTATTCCATATCTTTACTAGTAGGGACTGCTCATCTTTACTAGGTTCGATAAAGTTAGGGAAAAGACACCCAAAACAAAACAAATAACTTGACTCACCAGCTTTCGAACCATTATTAATATATAGATAGTACTTATCATTACTCAGCAATTTTTGGAGTGCTCATCATTACTATCATTAATGAGGAGAGCTTATTCCAATTGGATTCGCATAAATTAAAAAAATAAGGAACAAAAACCACCTTTTCCTCACTTAACTTCGCAATCTTTCCAAAGACATTCACATTTCAGAGTGTTTACCTTGTCTTATTAAAATGTATTGAGTGCTCATCTTTCTAGAGTCAAAATTATGTAATGTTTATCTTTTTTAGATGAATTTAGAAGTACTCAGGTTGAGTTGGTAAATTTTAATTATTTAACTTAATACTAATAACTAAAAAATAAATAAGTTAAAACAACCTTGGTCAAATTTAGAAGTGTTTTCATCTTTTCTAGTGGTCTTTGTGGGTGTTCATCTTTTCTAGTGGTCTTTGTGGGTGATCATCTTTTCTAGTGGTATTTGTGGGTGTTGATCTTTTCTAGTGGTCTTTGTGGGTTTTCATCTTTTCTAGTGGTCTTTGTTGGTGTTGATCTTTTCTAGTGGTCTTTGTGGGTTTTCATCTTTTCTAGTGGTCTTTGTGGGATTTCATCTTTTCTAGTGGTCTTTGTTGGTGTTGATCTTTTCTAGTGGTCTTTGTGGGTGTTCATCTTTTCTAGCGGTCTTTGTGGGTGTTCATCTTTTCTAGTGGTATTTGTGGGTGTTCATCTTTTCTAGTGGTCTTTGTGGGATTTCATCTTTTCTAGTGGTCCTTGTGGTCATCTTTACTAGTGGGCTTTGTGGTAATTTATTTTTTCAAGTGCTCACAGTGGGTGTACATCTTTACTAGTAGTTGATGTGAGTGTTCATCTTTACTAGGTGTCTTTGTGGATGTTCATCTTTTATAGTGGTCGTTCATTTTTTATAGATAGCGTTCATTGTTTCTGAAGGTACTTCTAGTTGCTCATCTATACTAGTGGTCATTGTGAGTGTTCATCTTTCTAGTGGTCTTGCTGGGTATTCATCTTTTCTATGGTCGTTGTGAGTGTTCATCTTTTCTAGCGGTCCTTATAGGGGTTCTTCCATTTCTAGTGGTCGTTTATCTTTTCTAATCGTTCTTGTATATGCTCTTCTTTACAAGTGGTCGTCATGGGTGTTCATCATTTCTGGTGGTCCTTTTGGGTGTTCTACTTTACAAGTAGTCCTTGTGGGTGTTCATCTTTTCTATTGGTCCTTGTTGGTGTTCTTCTTTATTAGTACTCCTCGTGGGTGTTCATCTTTTTTAGTTGTCGTTCTTTTCTAGTTATCGTTTGTAGTGGTAATCTTTACTATTAGTCGTTGGAATTGGTCATCTTTACTAATTGTCGTTGGGAGCCGTCATCTTTACTACTGGTTGTTGGAAGTGTTCGTCTTTAAGAGGGATCTTTGAGTGTGATTAGCGTTTCTAGTATCGTTTTGGAGTGCTCATCTTAATTGTGGTCTTGAGAGTGCTCATCTTTTCTTATGCTAGTTGATAGTACTTATGGCCTCTGACAGCAGTAATCTTTTCAATTGCGGTTAGGAGTGTTTATCTTTAAATATGGTTGTTGAAAGAGATCATGCTTAATTTATGTAGTTGAAAGAGTGATCTTCTTTTCTAGTTGATGTGATGTTGTGAGTACTCATCTTTTATGATAGTTCTAGGGAGTGTTGATCTCTACCAGTGTTTATGGAAAGTATTCATCTGAATTAGTGGGCTTTAGGAGTGTTCATCATTACTCGTGTAAGTTCCTACGCCTTTGATTGAAAAGCCGAACCAACGTACTGATTTTATTTAATACAAAATTTTTTCAAATGTCGAACAGGAAAAAAGAAAAAAGAGGTAAGTTAATCAAATAAATAACTCCTAGATTAAAAATTGATTTTGCTTCTTTAGTGTTTTTCCAAAGGGTAGCTCGGGAAATTAACTCGTTAATTTAGATTAGAGAGAGAAGAAAATAGAGGTTTAGAAGAGATTGAAAGGTATTTACTAGTTCGTTGTCTCTTGATATCGGTTTATAGTCGTTTACACAGCATATCTAGAATATTTTATTTATTTTATCAATTTCTACTTGTGATAAGTCTTGGGTATAGAGAATTTAGATTTGTGCTCTCTTTAGAAAGCCTACCACCTAGAAATTGGTAAGCTTATAAAGGAAAACTTAGACAATACATACCGAAACAGCTAAACGAAGTAACTTTAGAGGTCAGTGACGAAGAACTATAGATAATTCTTGAAGCAATGGTAAAAGAGAATGAAGAGACAAGACCGAAGAGGACGTTTAGACCGATATAACGCCTTAAATGGACGAGCGATAGAGAAAAACGAAGAAATAAGGTAGGTAGCAGAAAAGATACGAAAAAATGGCATTGGGGTAGAAGAAAACTAATTCTTATCAGGGATAAGCAAAAGTAGAAATGGGAAGAAAGCATGCAATTAATAGACGAAGAAATATAACCAAAAGAATTCTGGAAAAACATCAAACAAATGAAGGATAAGCGTCCAACAGAGAAAATGAAAATCAGACTCAAGAGGCAACTTTGTTAAGGACAAAGTACATAGTATTGAAGTAAGTGAAAAGGAAAAGGAAATTACGTTATAGAATTTGAAAATCGAATAATAAACGCATTATAGCAAGAAATAAAAAAAAATACCAAAATTGCGAAGGAACAAGGGATACCAAAGGTGAAGTTGACGCTGTTATTATGATGGAATGATTGAATGAAATGATTTTAAATTTCAAACAAAAAGCCACTGGAAAATCTGGGCCTATGAGAAAAAATATGTATAAGCCCCAAATTACTCCTTTTAGGTGACTAATAAGGTATTTATTACAATCCTTAATGCAGGATACTTCCCGGATGATCGTAAACCGTGAAAATCAGCCAGACAGGTGAAAAACTACAGACCGATATCCCTGTTGGATTTCAGTGGGACAGTTCACGAAAAGATAATCATAAACTAACAGCAAACCTAAATGAGAACAAACGTTTGAACAACTGGTTATTCGGATTTCGTGAAATGTCGTCCATCATGAAAAATATAGTAAAATCCAAAGGAGAAAGACGACTCCTTTGCCGTCTTTCGAAACAAAGCTTGAACATTCTTCGAATTTAAGAATACTTTAAATTGCAACATCACAAATACACTGGAAACTGAGAGTAATAATACTTGGACAACGCGTTTCCATGAACACGCCCCTCTCTATCCACAAGCTATCCTGACGCCGCTCCAGTTGTAACCAATACCACTACCTACGCACACACAAACACCACGCATCTGAGTCTAACCACCAACCTGTCAACTCCTACTATCCTCTCTAATTTTTTTAAGAACCTTTTCTAACTTCTCCTACACGATCTCCTGTGGTCCTTCGCCGGGATCCCTCTTTTGAATAGCTGAATTGTTATATATAAAATCCCTAAAGCATCACTAAATAATGATTTCTCGGCTATACCTCACCTTGATACGTGACTTTACTCTCAATTTTCGTGCCGAGCTCACTTTGAGAGACATTGATGAATAATGATGAATGTGAAGATTTAGAGAGATAATGGTTTCATTCTCTCTAAGCGGGTTTCAAATTTCATGGAAAGGATTTAAAAATGAAGCTGCGTGGAATTGATAGAACTTTAGGGCTTGAATCCTTTTTCAGAATGCGGAAAGCGCCTCATGTATTATAAATTAAACGAGTCTTAAAATAATCCAAAAGTGATATCATAAAATAATTTAGAGATTAAGAGGGTCTCTTTCATACAAATACATAGTCACAACTAATTTTCATTACAAATGTCTTGTGGTGTATGTATTGTAGATTTGGTGACTAATTTAAAAGCACAGTCCATTTTATTTCATCACGTCTGCTTCCCATTATAAGATGAAAGCTACAATGTTATGTTTTTTCCCTTCCGGTCCTTGCAACTAACAGTACTCTCCAAGGTCGGGGTAGTTTGCTTAAAGACGTTAGTCTTGAAACAATTTCAGTATTTTCCAAAAGTTTGTTAACAAGAAAGAATACATGTTTAGGACATATCTAGATGCCTTGGAATTGTAGGTCTGGAACCCTGTTGGTTGTATGAAAATTTCTTGGGAAGCAAATAATCTCAAGGTTTTAACGTTGTATTGAAAACTTGTGGATCCCTATGCTGCTATGAGATGTAAGGTGTTCCTTGAAGTGAATTTCTTGTGTATATATTTCCTGTGTAAACATTTGTGGGGAAAACCTTGTAGCAGTGTCTGACGAACATTAGTCCGATGGAGCATCGTTATCGGGATTTCTGGAATTAGGAATTACTTGTAGAGTATTCTTTGATGTTATACAGGGACATACATGCGACAGAATAACGTAGACACTCCAACGCTTCAAACTTGTGAAGAACGTCACAGAACTTTTATCGTTATTATCTTCTACATGTTGATATTCTATAGGTAACTTATGCCTCAGAACGGTATTCTTTTCTTTCTGCGATTATACTAAAGTTAGGAGTTTTTATTAGTACAGAACTTGTCATATGCCTTACTATCATGTACCTTGTATCCACATTTGAACTGGAAAATTGTGTATCTGTAGGAAAAAAACAACATTTTGTAGTAAAATGGACTTAAGATTCGTAATATACACCAAAAATAGGTCTAGAAAATTTGCATGGAACCCTTGATGAAAAATAAAGTTAAATTTTAATTGCCATGAAATTCAAAATCTAATTAGAAATAAGTAGACGAGTGATTAGAGTCCAAAAGCAAGTGTGATGATGATCAGCGTCAAGGTTTTGAATGGCTAAAAGTTGTCGCCGATGTGGTTCGCGCCCGGTTACAGGTTCAACGCGGCCGTTCAACGCGGAGTACGTCATTCAGTGGGAGGGTGCCCCGACCTAGTTGCACAAGATCGTGCAAGAGTGATTGGAGTCGAACATGAACATCTGGTTGAAGGAATTTTGGCCGCTACAGTTGTCTGATCTCAATCCATTCGAATACAGCGTGTGGGCGCATGTTGAGGGCAAGGCCTGCTAGGTCCGATAGAGCAACGTCGACGAGCGGAACTCCTCCGTCAACCGCGTGTGGGTCAGCATGAGTAAGGACTTAGTCCACAACGTGTGCGCGCCCTTCAGCGCTCGCCTGCAGCGTATGCTCGCCGCTAAGGACGCCAGATTAATTAATATTATAATTTAAACATATATATCTATTTTTATGTGAAAACAATAAAAACGTCAAACTGCATCAAAATTATCATTGTGTCCATGGTTGAGAGCGTCGTAATTTGTGTAGCAGGAATTGCAATACTCGGTATGGATCGGTATCGATTCAAAGCCACTCTCCCATGAAGAAATAGCGTCAATTGCGATAATAAGATTTAACTCCCATAAGTAGATTTTCTGTGCGAAAGCTTTTCCTAAGTCTATGGGAGCCAAATGGGTGTCCTTGCCAGGGAAGGAATAGAGAAAGGAGTTATATCGGTGATATTCGAACAGAAGTGTTTTGATGCTCATAATATCTTGGGGTTTGTTTTTTTTAACCATTATATCTTTTTATTATAGTCATATGAGCCAAAAGATTAAAATTGTTATGAATATTTTGTTGATTTTGTTTGTTTGGTAAGTTTTCAGTTAAGGTACCTTAATTTGGCCCTAATCTAAGGTCTTGCCCTTAGACCAAAAGCCTCTACGAACTTTTATCTGTGTTCGGGGGTTTTGTTTGTTTTGAATAAATGGATTTTTAATGTGTTTTGGATGTTTAAGCAAATCATCGGCCATTTACTGGAAGGGTGTTATAGGGGCCTAGGAATGTCAGATGACAGCCAAGAAAGCGGTGTGCGAAGGACCAACTTGAGGCTTAACATTATATGAGGAGGTAGGAGAAGTTGCGCCAGGATGAGTGAGATGGGGCTGCGATCGTTATACCCTCTTTATATTCTGCGTAGACTGTTACACCTTCTAGCCTGGGGAAGTTGGTGAGTTCCCCCTTTCTTCTTTTGGCCCCCACTTTTATCTACGACGATCTCCTTTGTTTTTAGTCGCCTGTGAATCTAGTCGCGAGCGAGTCCAAATCGCATTGTCAGTCGGTCGGTCCCCGTTTTTCTTTTTTTTTTGTGCTAACATTGTAACTATTTGGCCGATTCTACGAAATTTGAAACCCTCAAGTTGTTTTACATTCTCTTTCGAATGATATAATAGCCAAATTCCTACCAAAGTAAGCCCTGGAATTATTTTGTTTTGGCAATAACATCATAACTTTCAATTCATTCTAACGAATATGAAACCCTTATGTTGTTTTATATTCTCTTTCGAATGATATAATTACTAAAGTCTTCCCAAGGTTAGGCTAGGAATTATTTAAATTTTTTAAGATCGTAAGGTCATAAATCAGAATAAGTGAGAGCATGCGACTTTTTTATCAGCAGATCCTGTTTCCAATATTGGCAACTATGCCGTCACTAACACCAAAATTTACCTAGAATTAAGAGCCAGTAAAGGTTACCATATTTAGTTTGCTACACATGGTACCTGGAGGGATTTCACGTCCCGGTTGGAGTAACCCAGTGCCGGAGTATTATAATAATAGGTGATTATCCACCTTCCTCCTTGGTCCACCTTCCTATCTCTTCTTCCCTTTTATGACATCCTCTTGATAACCCACTTCCGACTTTTGCTCTAACTATCCAAAGAAATTCTTGCGGCTCTGACCACCTTCGCCCTTATACCATAATAACTTAGAACAGTGGAAGGCTATACCGTGAGGGCCTTAGATGCTCTGAGGGCAGAAATCTCCTGGCTAGAGTAGATATTGGATACAGGGTGTGTTGGGTCGTCGACTCTGTTCATATATAAGAAGGCTACACTGGCTCTCTCCTTTATGGTCCAAAGTCCCAGAATAAGTCACCATTACGTTGGGTATTCTTGTCAAGTCTCACCTTAACTTGAATCTGCTGGCCGAGTATACGCAAATGATCACATTATGAATGTTATTAATCCTATGGGGACTTTTCCTTTAACGTGGTCATAGTATCTACCTTCCATGCAACCTTTTTACTTTTCATACTGATACTATATAGACCACTTTCATATAAAAAAGTTTCAGGGCACCTACCGCACGAGAAATGACTTAGGTAGTGCTTGGAAATTAATGATTTCTCCCAGTCGAGGAATTTACGTCGGTTGATGAAGCGGTTAAGCTCTTCTCCGGCAACCTCATTACCGTTAGGCTGACTACCATTTCTAAAAAGTCTGCTCGTTGTGCATGCCTTCCGCTTCCTAGGTGGTCGGCCAATTGTGAGACGGCCATCTGAGAGAAACTATCTATATGCGTTTTAAAACCACTCGAATAATTTTTTCGTGTGTGATTATTTTTTTAGATCTAGGGCTAGGTTTTGTTATGTTAGGAAACACGCAAGTTCTAGCAAAACCGCCCCTCCCCCGTCCACCAGGAAGATGAGAGTGTAATTTCCAAACTCATATGCGTTGTGGATTCCTTTGCGACCACTTTCTCTGCATTCTCTAAATGAGATGATACCCTGAAAGCATTTATTTGCACATCGTGGTATCAATGAATGTTTTCGGCTGCACTTTACTTCCAGAGGAAGAAACCGCTTCAAATGACTGTTTACGTTAAACGAGATGCGTTGCTATTTTTATTCGTGCGCTCACACCATCCATGGTCTGGTGATATCCAGTATGTTATGATCCTGCACCTGGGTCAGCAAAGGCATGGCCTTTCTGTTAGTTTTTTTCAACAGAATCTCGACTGAGGGCATCTTGTTTGTTTTTTGGCAAGGAAATACAGGGTACATTGGCTTATTTCTGTGATTGGCAACATTGAATTTTGCGAATTGTTTGACGTCGGTTCTCTTTTCTTCCTATCGTAGTAGACTCACTTGTCCATCGTGTGTGAACGAAGCAATAATACAGCTGAATTCATACAGGATGAAAAAGAGCCAAATGCTGTCGCAGAAGATGAAAGACAAACGGAAGGAATAGACAACGATGTTTGCGAACAAACGAAAACAACTACTCAAACCTAACATATTTTGGTTCTTTTCAGATGAGAAGAATTTCAGCCAGGTGTTAAAATCAAAAAACAAGTTACACTGATCTCACTCTTTCCTTTTCTTTCGATACCATATCCTAACTCATGCAACTTCCTGGTAATTCCACACTCAATATCTTAACATTCACTAGATTCTAATCGCCCAAGTGACTTTCCTACCATATAAGACCATGCGGTCGCAATCTGATTCATCTGTACCACTATCATTTACAATGTACCTAGATACTTAAAACTTCACACGTGTTCGAGAGTGACACCACGAACTCGGATCTCACAACTAACCCCAAACAAGTACTCAAATACCATTAACTTATTCTTTTCTGTATTCACCTTTAGCTCCATCCTCTCACACTATGTCAATAGTTTCGATCAACATTTCCGAATACCACTAACTATCAGCTGCCACCACCACTTGGTTATCAACATATAACACATAAATGACCATTCATCATCAATTTCACACGCCTATCAATAATTCATACATAAAAATATTAAAAGGCCATGGTGACCTCACACAACCTAGTCTTAGCCCTTTCTCCACCTCTACGTATGTCAAACAACCTACTCCATCTATCTTTCAACTTAACGCAAGCATTACTTCCAACATAAATTCTGTTCACAATGAGTTACAGAAATACAAGGACCTCAAAGGATATTGCTTTTCATATCGAGCAAGTACTTTTCAAGGAAACCCCTAACATACATCTTGAGTAAAAGAACGGTACATAAGAAGGCTCCGTCCCCCTTCCTACCTCTCAAGCCGGCATCTGGGGATGGAGAAAAGCGGAAAAGATACCTGGTTTTCTAAGGAATAGATCCCAATCTGAAATTATCAAGTCAAGCTGAAAAGATTATTTAAGAAATTGACAAGGCCTAGTTCTCTCTAGAGCTACCTTCCGGCTCCATAGCCTACGATTGTAGCATTCACTCAGCCACGTTTCGACTTATGTTGAAGAAGCCGGAGTTGGTGTTTAATCATTTTATCGTGCTTATGAATGCCGATTCCAATATATTGCTTCTCCTTCTGCTGGATACGTGTGCGACTGTTCTTGCCTCCATCCTGCCTATGCGGTTGTCGGCATCTCGCAGTTGTACGGTGAGAGCGTTGCTGACCCGCCCTGTCAAAATGTTCTACTAGTGCTCCCTCATTCTGGTGTCCACGCCCCTGTGTGTCTCAACAAAGTAAGCCTAGGGGGAGTCGCTGCAAGGCACTCTGTATACTACCAAGTTCTTATTGATTTCCCTCGGTGGTTTGGAGTGGCAGATATCTCCGACTATGAAGCCAGCTTGAAAGGCGACTTTAATGGAGGGTGCCAGCTTTCTTCCTATTGCAATAGATAGAATACTAGTAGGAACTGAAATGGACTTTTTGTTAGACTTCACTTCCCTTCTTGCTACAGCACGCTGGCCGATGCTAATGGCTTTGCTCGTTGCCCTCTTGATGAAAGCCACAGGGTACTCAAACTTTTCGAAGGGATCTTGGAAGCGCATCTCCTCCTTTGAGATGAGCTCTTGGCTGCAAATTCTTCATGCACACAGAAAAAACTCGATGACGATGCCCATTTTGGTTCAAGAATCATGAGCTGACAGGTAGTGGACAAAGTCATCTTTGTTGATTTGCTTCATATAGACGGAAAATTTCAAGACTTCGTAGGTCCTCTGTAGTTTCACATCTAGAAATGGAAGCTTGGCGTCGTCTCTCCCTCCCTCCACGCTAAATTTGATAGTTTGGTAAAACTCGTTGATTCTGCTAAGTAAATTCTCGTGGTTGAGTGGTCGTGGTACGATCACTATTGTGTCTTCAACGTACTTAAGCCATTTCATATGTGGCCCTAGCACTTTCCTTTTCGGTACCACTTCCATTTTATCCATAAACAGGCAGGCTAATACGGCAGACAGAGTCAATTCCATGGCCATCCCGTACACCTGTCAGTACTCCTGTTCACGAAAAGCGAAAGGTTTGAACCTTACATAGAGCTCAATCAGCTTCAGAAAGTCACGCGGAGGGAGGGGTAGAGACTCGGACCTGTCTCTAGTAAATATCCGGACCGCTTCCATTGCTTCTTCAATGAGGCCCTTAGCAAAGAGGGAGACAACAACTAAACTAATAAATTTCTTGTTTTGGGCGTTTACTCCCTGTAGTCTTTCCATTAGGTCTGACGAGTTTTTGAGTTAGGCACTAATGATGCTGCTCATCATACGTGCAGGTAGACTGGCAAGCACTTTGGCTAGTCTATGTGAAGCGTTGCCTATCCTGGAAGTGATGGGATGTTTGGTTTATGTGTCTTTGGTGATCCTCACATATATTGGAGTCCTTGGGATCTCTTCTAGAAGGTGGGAGAGCTTCTTTCCACTCTCAGTGCGCTTAAGGATATTCCTCACTTCCTTGTTGACAGTCATTGCTTTCTATAATCCTGTGCCAGAATTTACTTTAACGTAGGTGTTTAAATCCCCAATAGGTTAGCCATCTCTTCTTCGTAATCCCTAGTGTTCATGATGACGACTCCCCCACCCTTGTCAGATGGCATGATGCAGATTTTCTTGTTGCGGGCAAGGTCTTAGAGAGCATTCATGTATCTACGCGGGATTGGCAGTCGTTGTGACTCTGCCGTGGTATGGAGTGCGAAAGTCATTACCTGTGTGAACCCAATCTCAACTGGGTCCTCCCTGCGCTGGTTCCAAATGACATCCTCGTGTAGGTCGGATCCCTTCATGCCGACTGCAAATTTGCGGCCCAGAGATAGGGCTTGCCTCTCGGCGACTCAACACGTGGCTTTGAATCAAAAAACTGTAAGCAAGCTTCCACTTCCTAAATGTGTTAGGACTTTATGGCCAACCATATATATATATATATATATATATATATATATATATATATATATATATATATATAAATATATATATATATATATATATATATATATATATATATATATATATATATATATATATATATATATATATATATTTATATATATATATATATATATATATATATATATATATATATATATATATATATATATATATATATATATATATATATATATATATATATATATATATATATATATATATATATATATATATATATATATATATATGAAAAATAACAGAGGACCTAACACAGAACCTTGAGCGACTCTGCCAGCCCCCAGCGATAAGCGAGATGCCTGAACTTTCATTATAACCCTCTGCCGCCTTCGAGACAACCACTTTTCAATCCAATGGCCTACTTTTCCGTAAATTTCAACACCCACTCCCTAGGCCGTAGATCCTTTGGTGGGGTACCTTGGCGAACGTCTTATGGAAATCCAAGTATAGAATCTCTACCAACCAGCTTCAATCGTAATTGCTCATTATGGCATGACAGAAGTCAAGCGAGTTGTTAGGCACGATCTCTTTCTACGAAACTATCCAAAACACTTCACCGCTCTTTACACCCTTATCACTTGCCACAATGCTTATCTATCTACACGATCAGATTTTTCCAGATTAATCAAACAAACATACACTTACAACCCTTTTATTTCTGCAAGCTATCACCGTGCAAATACTTGATCCACTTACCCTTTCTCTCCCCTATCAATCTATGTTATCTTTCTTATACATGCAATCAGACTTTATCCAATAAACTTTATTATCTACAATACTAAAGAGTTTTGCAGTTATTCAATTCACCTTTTCCCCCTCTGCCCTTAAACAACGGCACTATTACGGAATTCTTATAGCTCCCAAACAAAATTCGACTTTCAAATAGCTTATAACACAACCAGTAGAACCATTCCATGACACAATCACGACCACCTTTTAGCATTTAGGCCACCATATCATTTATTTCATCTGACTTCCCTTTTTTACCTCCTCTTACAGAACTAACAATCCCTTTCACGCTTATCTTTTCATACCAAGATAGAGCACCCGATTTATCTTTTCATATCAAGATAGAGCACCCGATTTATCTCTTCATACCAAGATACAGCACCCGGTTTATCTTTTCATATCAAGATAGAGCACCTGATTTATCTCTTCATACCAAGATACAACACCCGATTTATCTCTTCATACCAAGATAGAGCACCCGATTTATCTTTTCATACCAAGATAGAGCACCCGATTTATCTTTTTATACCAAGATAGAGCTCCCGATTTATATTTTCATATAGAGATAGAGCACCCGATTTATCTATTCATACCAAGATAGAGCACCTGATTTATCTTTTTATACCAAGATAGAGCTCCCGATTTATCTTTTCATATCAAGATAGAGCACCCGATTTATCTCTTCATACCAAGATACAGCACCCGGTTTATCTTTTCATATCAAGATAGAGCACCTGATTTATCTCTTCATACCAAGATAGAACACCCGATTTATCTCTTCATACCAAGATAGAGCACCCGATTTATCTTTTCATACCAAGATAGAGCACCCGATTTATCTTTTTATACCAAGATAGAGCTCCCGATTTATATTTTCATATAAAGATAGAGCACCCGATTTATCTATTCATACCAAGATAGAGCACCCGATTTATCTTTTTATACCAAGATAGAGCTTCCGATTTATCTTTTCATATCAAGATAGAGCACCCGAATTAAAAGTACGAAGCCAATCATATTTGTATTTGTATCATTTTCATCGCCCATATTGAACAACTCATAATAATAATTGTATCATCTACTTTTGGCGCCTTCACTGCTCACTAGTACTCGGTCATTCTGTTCCTTGTTGTTCACATAGCTAATCTTCCCCTGGTCCCTCACCCTTCCCATTTTCTTTCAGAATATCTTCCTGTTTCCATAAGGATCTTCACTCCTCTTTCGTCTAAATGTTTCATTTACTTTTTATTCGTTCTTTTAAATCACTTGTTTCCTTTACATCACCTGTACGAATTCAACCGCATCCCTCTTTCATTTTCACATACACTATAAATTATATGTACGTTCGTATCAGTTTTGGCTTCCACTACACACTTCATATCTCCATACCACCATTAAGCATTTTAATTTCTCTTTCCAGTTTTAGCCCACCCACTCACTACCTAGTACCACTTTCCTAAATTTGTTCCACATTTCATCTATTTCCATGCTACCATTTATTTTCCCTCTTCTAATCCAAAGTATTCTCAAACACTCGCTCCATTATCTCTTAATTCAATAACCTTTCACTTCTGATTATCCCTTCCTATCCACCTTCCTTATATGCCTCAACAAATTTGACCTTACACAGTACAATTATATGACCAAATATTCCCATGTTCGTACATTTACACCAATGGTCTTGAAGCAGCTTCCACGAAGGTGTTATCCACCGAGTGCAATAACAAATGTACCATTATAAATAAAATTAATCCGTAGATCTCTAAATCAAGTACAATATTGAGATAGTTTGACTGGACCATCATAAAGAGTCAATTTAGGATTTTAGAGATTTTAAAGGCCATTTGGGCTGTTTGTAAGTGGTACATGAAGAATAGACATACTCTCTTCCGCCACACGCCATAAACGGCGACTAAGCCCAAATATGAGGCAGGTGACTTTAGATGCCTCGGATCTGATTTTGGGCTGGTCTTAGGGGCGCACTACACAATAGACGTAGTAGGCATGGTTGTCGGAAATTCACTCCACTCAAGCCAGTTAATCTGTTTGAATGTGTAAGCCTTGCTGTAGAAGGAATCAATGGTTGAATTTGAATGCATGATATCATGAATTAGGTAAACCTGAAGATCAGCGGCGCAACAGATGGGACGCAAAATATTTCGTCCCTGTTCCAATATGTTTCATTTTTTGAGTAAATTCAAGGGGACTACTCATGGGGAATATATCACTGAGGAAGGACCCCTCTAAGATGACCCAATTGAGAGGGTTCTGGGGGCACAGCCCCCAGTATAAAATCATAATTGTTTATATAGAATAATGTTCTAACGTTTTCTTAACATTTTTATTTAACCAAAAGCGCATGAATATTCATGCGCGGGTAAACGAAACATAAACGCAACTTAGTGTCGTTTCGGCTGAAAAAAAATACACTTTTTCGGTCGCGCCGCCGATCTTTAGGTTTACCGTGAATTATGCGGAGAAAGGTGTAAGTGCCTTTAGTGTATGGACCCTGCAATAATATGAGAGAAGCAGATAACCTCACAGTTGTAGGGGCAGTGAAGGCACGCAGATGTTAGCTGCAAAATGATTATCCATGTAACATCCGAGTGCCCCTTTTAAGGGAGGTAGGGGACAAACGAAAAGGTTCTGCCAAAAACAATAGAGCTTTAAACAATTCACACGCCAATAAATATGAAACACCCGCAGGAAAGAAGAAAATCAATTTTCCGAGTAATTTCGTCTTTATTAATCAAGACCCGCAATCTATTCATCACTTGCTTTATATATCGGTTACAATCGCGTACTTCCTTGCCCCCTCCCTCATTTCAATCCCTCGGAAGTCCAACGTTCCCCTTGGGGTAAATGCGAGGGAGGGTGAGGACGAGGGTGCGTTCAACTTGACCATAATTAAACGTTTCGAATGAGTGCCTCGCTGCTGTCAGGCCGCGCAATGCTTGACTGGTTGACCACATACTAATGAGTATTTTAAATTGTTGAAACACCATATCACACAAAAAAGTGGGGAAGGGGAAACATGATTGGAAACCCCATTACCATAGCAACGACACTGAAAGACAACTAGATATATGTGCGTGTGAGTGTGTGTGTATGTATGCGTGTGTGAATTTGGGCAGTAATGTTCATAATGGAAGGTTTTATGGAAAGCAGCGGCTAATTTTGTATTAATAGTTTTCTTTTTAATCCTCTCGATCTGTCGTGTATTCGCCTTCATACTCTTGGTTCAACTTGCGATAAGCTTCCCTAAATTCATTTCCATTTTAAGGAAGGTAGAAGTAAATTAATGTACTTTTCACCAATATTTTATCACACTGACGCGTTTCGATGCTGCACATATAATCTTGGAAGATTTAATTCACGGGTTGAGCAAAGAGGAGAAGGCGAAGATACCACAGATTGAGAGGAATGAAAAGAAAATTATTAATACAAAATTAGCTGCCGCTTTCAATAAAACCTGCCATTATGAACATATACTGCCCAAATTCACACACACACACACACACACATATATATATATATATATATATATATATATATATATATATATATATATATATATATATATATATATATATATATATATATATATATATATATCGGGTCATCTTCAGGGCAAAGTGAGTGGAAATGAAAGTGAGAGTGGGAGATAAAGATACAGATCGTTGCCCCCCTTACCCAACTCCCAACCTCTTACTCCTGGGAAGAGCAAGAATGGAGGTGGGTAGTTGACCTTTGTCCTCCAAACTCCCTCTCAGACAGAGCCTTGGAGGCTTCGAGGAAGAGTTTTGGATGAGAAAGAAAGAGGCCATAATTACCGCGAGCAAATATGGCTGTAATGAAAGATAAAATAGGGTGAAATGAATTACTCACAAAGTAGCTTCTATATACCCTTATTATATTATTTTCTTATGTAGTTATCCTTGAGAAGGAACTGAATAAAGTTAGAAAGTACTTGGAAGCTCCTTTTCATTTTTTCTGGGGGACATTGCATTCATAAAATAGGGTATATCCAAGTATCAAAATAATATTATATATATATATATATATATATATATATATATATATATATATATATACATATATATATATATATATATATTATATATATATATATATATATATATATTTATATATATATATATATATATATATATATATATATATATATATATATATATATATATATATATATATATATATACTGAATTAATTTACCACAAATGTCTGAGAATATTATATTAATGATTCCATAGGGTGTACATATAACAGACTGGTGAACAAGTTGGAATGTATCGGTTTGGAGTTTCTTTTAACTCTCCTCCACCAATTTGAGTGCCGTCTCTAAATTTAGATTTTGTACGCAACAAATCAACAACAAACCTTTGATTCGTGAACTCCACCCTCCTAAAGTTAACGTGGGCGTGTCATTCGTAATTCCAATTACCAGGACGAGATTCTTCGAATCGAACCGAAAGATAACTTGAGGCAAGGAACCACCGGACCACTACTGGCATGGCTTCGGCGCATAATTTTAACTACCTCTGCTACGAACTTATTGTGTTTGTAATTTTCTACTTTGCCTTCTTCTCAGCTATTTTAATCTTCAGTACTCCATTCGTTCGCTTTTTTCACTCTATTGAGAGTCTATTCTTTTTCCTTGGGCCGTTTCTTTCCCACGAAAGGCTTATATTCCGTAGAGAGCGAACAATCTTTTTTTTTTTTTGCTTTTATTTATTAGTCCAAGAATAATTGGGATATTGTAGGATTGTAGGAAATTGCGTGGTCTGGAGACTACACGTGTCACTAATTCCTCGAATAATCTGCTATTTTCCCCTTTTGATTCCAGTATTGTGCCAAGACAGGGATAGAAGAAGGGAGAGCTATTTACATGAACCTTTCATCCAATTCTTAACTATTTCTGACTTGAGTGAAGTCAACTTGAAAAAAAATTAGATATTTACATATCTATTTACTCATTTTTTATACTTGCTTATTTGATCTCTAGACCAGCAGCTTTCTCTTATCTTTTTTTTATAAACTAGTCGAGATAAATGGCAAGATAAAACAAAAAGACAAAACTTAATATTCGATGCAGTTGAATTTTACTAAATTGTTTTCTGATAAACTTATTAAGTCTTTTCAACTACGTATTGGAGCAGTTTTTCAAGTCCTAATTACTCGTTTCTTTCATTTTATCATTCGATATCTTCCACCACCCCCCTCTCTCTCTCTCTCTCTCTCTCTCTCTCTCTATTTATTGTTCTCCTTATCCATAATATCCCTATTCCTATTACTCTCTATCTCTCTTTCCCTCCCCCTCTCTCTCTTTATATATATATATATATATATAGTCTTTTTATGAGAGTCTGAGAGGTTTATACTTTAATGGAGCGTTTGGGCTTCAATCATGCTTCGCTTCCTTTGCCGGAGTGGTTCGCGTGGTCAGTAATACCCCGAAATTTAGGCGGATTTTGAGATTACCAAAATTATATTTTCCCCTTCTTCCCGATTAACTAAGCTTGTGTGGTTATAGATTTCGGAGAGTAAAAGATTGGAGAGAATATAATTATTGCATATAAAGAGATTATATATTATTTCGCTGTAATCTTGGCTCTCTTTTAAGTAGCTTCTTACAAGGGTGTATTTTCAAGTAAGGAGATTTAAACTAGACGGCAAAGTAGGATTTTCCGCATTATAATGTTAATGGATGAAGGCTCAAGTAAAATTTACTTCAATTGATATTTAAGAGTTGGCTTTAGTGTTGTGAATTTTATGTTTTTTTGTTTTATCTCATAATTAATTTAGGCTTGATTACGTTTGTTTATTTAAGTATTAAACTATAGTGACTTAATCTAACCTAATCTTAACTTAATTATCATCCAAAATACAAACATCTAAAACCACAATAGGCGACCAGACCAATAAAATTAAACTAATCATGGAGTTGTTCTGGATACGTCGTCATTGGCGGTTTTGGATTTTTTAAATAGATTTCTTTCTAGTTTTTATCCTTGTCTTTGGTTTTGCTGATGATATCTTGCTGATATAATCACTCAAGTGATTATTAAATGATTTAGTGCTGCGTGAAGTTGACTGGAATAGACATCTAGGCAGGAAAATTACATAAAAAAATTGGTTAATGGAACATTGAATTTTGTTTTAAAATTTAATAATTAATGTATTAAACAAAGTTTAACAGGACTATTTTTTAACATCAAGGATATTTGAAGATTTTTCCTTTCCTTAAATTGTTTCGCATCCTATATTTCCCTTTATATTAGTAAATAAAGCTAGTGAAATACAAATAAACTACACATTGAACTAAAATATACCATCCAAAGTGTTTCAAAGCCTTGGACTAGCTTTTAACCTTTACCTCTTCTAATCACTTTTGTATGCAAAATTTTACAACCTAACACAATTCTCATCTATACCAGATAATCCCTTTCGAGGATTGAGGGAAGTCAAGTGTTGAGGCCTGGGAGGCATCCCTTACACTACTATCTTTGCCACCAATCTCATCTATTCAATCGCCTATCGATTAGAGATTACATTGTAGCAATTATTGCGTGTTACCTCAATGGCAAAGAAGGCGATGACGGTGTATCTAATCCTCTAATGGATAAAATGGAAACTCCTGCACCCTAAGATATATTAAGTTCACACAATTACGCTTTGTGTTGGTGTTTGTGCATGTGCGTGGGTGCCGTCAACTCAGTGGTTTAGGCACAATAGTTTTTTCATTCAAATTTGAAGTAAGTGAAAGATATTGTGTAGTTTTAAAGACTTATGAATTTTTTTAAAATAAAATTAAAAGTAATTGGACAGGGGTGGAGCTTTGAAGTTGTGAGGTCTATCATTCATACATTTTTGAAAGAACACAAAAGAAAATTGGACCGAGGTATTATCGATTTGGGGGGCATAATATCCATCACTATTGTAGATCCTCCCCTTCAAATATTTGAAGCGAACGGTGGTCATAACTTCATAAACATTATTTCATTGCCTCAAATAACTGAGGATTATGAAGCAATTGGAGTTGCAATTCTTTTATGAAAAGACATTAATAAATTGCTTCTTATAAATCCGCAATTTAATACCAATTATGCAGTTAAGCGCTAAATGAATGGTTAATCAAGGCATTCTTCAAACCCCACTACAAAACTAGTGGAAAACCCATTTGGCTCCTTCGTTTCATTATTAGAATGATATTACAAACGCTATTGCCAGCCCAGAAAGCGAAGCTGTGTTTTCTAAACTCTAGTTACACTGCAGGAAAAGAGAAAAAGAGTTGTAGAGTGGTGAGTCATTTCCAAGAGAACGTAACACAACCTGGATGCATCATTGAGTTTATACCACCTTACTTGGATGTCTTCCACTTGAGCTTAAGTTTCAATAGAACTTTCAATTACTAGCTGTTGCATGGACCACTAGCACAGAGGGGTGCTGTAAAATTCCCCCAGCATGCACCAGCCTCCCTAAGGCAGATGCTGAATTATCAAATCTCCGTCTGTCGGATGAGGCAGAGATTCCATCTGCCCCCGGGGAACTAAAAACAACATATTATTCACGATTATACCATTTATAAAGTTAATTATGTTCTACCAATTTTCTTTGTAAGGCGTGAAAGTATCTATAAAATAAAATTTGAAAAGAATTATGGGGTATCATGATAAAACGTCCCAATATAATTATACTATGCGTAATACATCCTTTCGGGGTTTAAATTAAAATAGATCCCTATTGGATTTATACTCAATATTTATCCTTATATTGGCTATGCTCAAAATATATCCATATTTGGGTTAGGCTCAAAATATATTACTATTGGGGTTGTGCTCAAAATATATCCCTATTGGGGTTGTGTTAAAAATATATCCCTATTGGGTTGTGCTCAAAATATACCCCTATTGGGATTATGATAAAAATATCGCGCTATCGATGGTAGACAAAATATAGATTTCTATCAGGGGTTTTGCTCAAAATCCATCCTTGTCGGGGTTCTAGTCAAAAAGATCTCTCTCAGGGTTATGCTCAAAATAGAATCTCTATCAAGGTTAGTTTCAAATTACATCCTTATCGGAGTTTCTACTCAAAATATATCCCTATCAGGGTTATACAAAAAAAAGCCTTATTGGCGTTATAGAAAAAAATAGATTTCTATTGCGGTTATGCTCAAAACTCTATCCCTATCGGGATTATGCTCAAAATCGACCCCAATCGGGGTTCTAATCGAAATAGAGTTAGGCGACAAATGGGTTGTAAGGTTCCCTAATTTACGAAGTTTACTGCTGGTTGAATTCGATGTCAGATATTTAACCTCGATAATACGAGTTTTAGCAATAATTAATAATTAGGATTATTGTGACCTCAAATTAGCCTGTTTTGATATTGTGAGTAGTAATTTAATTGAATGGCTATATTCTGAAACGGAATTAGTCTGCGATGTGTGCCATTTTAATTAAAATGAGTGCATTTCTTAAGAAACATTATTGAATAGAATACTTTCAATGAAAACACTGCCAGGCATGCACGAATCAAAGGTTGTCAAGGGTTTAGTTCAAAACATATATATTGGTTCACAATATTTTACCAGTTTTTAGAATTTCAGCCCTATGAACAAGTAGTTTGGTGCATACACATCTAATGTAATTAGAAGTTTGTGTCAAATGGAATCAGTAAATACAATTTATATCTATTAATTTATAATTATTTTAATACTTAGTAGAACTCTGTTTTGCTTTAATTACATACATAGTTCTTCATGGAATGGATTTCACCAAATTTTCACAAATTTCTGACGCTCTCTTTCTCCACTCAACTTGTAACTGTTCATACAGTTCTTTTTTTGTAATTCTGGTACTTCTTATTGCTTTTCCGAGTACTCCTCACATGAGTTCTATTGCTCTGTGGTGGCCCCTCCATAGAAGTGATCACCATTTCTCCGAACAAATTCTTGGTGTGGCTGGATATATGGCATTTCTTGGTGTTGTGGGATGCAATTTCTAGATAGATAGATCTACACCAGATGAAAGAGATCCAGCCCCATACGTAATATAACCAGCTCCATACTTGAAGATTGGTACCACAAAAATAGATTGAAATACCTCTCCAACACTTCTTCTCACAAAGGTATCCCCACAAGTGCTGAACATTTGCAAAAATGTTAAAAATATACATTTTTATGTCATTTTCTTCCAATAGATATAAATAGAAGTACATAAGTTTCATGTTAAACAACAATAAAATAGTCTTTCTTAGATACTTGATAATTAATTTCATCTGACAAAATAACTTTAGACCATTGTTCATCTGTCTATTTTTGGGGACACATGGCTTCTTTCTCGTTTTGCATCCTATTAGCCCT
Source organism: Ceratothoa steindachneri (assembly GCA_963969495.1). Taxonomy (NCBI): domain Eukaryota; kingdom Metazoa; phylum Arthropoda; class Malacostraca; order Isopoda; family Cymothoidae; genus Ceratothoa; species Ceratothoa steindachneri. The sequence goes on along the minus strand of OZ018317.1, from coordinate 65,719,320 downwards.
CGGATCTTTTTCTCCTTCTAATTATTCTTGAGAATCTTTTTAAACTTGCAGCTTCATTGAACTCCCCAGCAAGTTCAGAACATGTTTTCCTACAATTTTGCGGTGAATAATAGATGTCTTTTCTAAGTGTTGTAAGGCGTTTTCTTCCACCTCTCCTTGATACAAAGGCCTTCGTTTCTTTGCATAGTTTTATAGTAATTTGGACAGTATATCTTCAACATTTTTTTATTACTTGTAATAACCCTTGGCTATGGATAATTTAGATTTGTGCTCTCTGTATTTCAGTAAGTTCTTGAGTTTTAGTCTTATACTTATTTATAAAGATATTGAATACACAATAGTTATAAATTTAAGCGAAAGCAAGAAATATTGGTTACATTTTGATTTTAGAAAACATACTATTTTATTATTTACACGCCATCTAGTAAAATAACAAGTAATTCTAACATATTGAAACAATACTTGCACCCATTAGCAAAATGCATATTATTATCATATATATTTATAAATAATATGATAAATTGTAAAAATGTTTGATTAAATATGTCAAATATAGGCATAAATTTATGAGGGGCTTTATACTTTTGCCCGTTGTATTATTATTTTTAGAGTTAATTCTGTACTCCTAAACTCTATTTAGTTAGGGAGGTGTCGCCTGGTGCATGCACGCAGCGTAACGTACAGAACTAGGTTTAGTTCGCAATGAGAAGTATTTGATCGTGAGTGGAACGCTCAATTAATTGTTAAGGGCCTGACAGAACATAAACTTATACAAAGAACCTTAGATTTGCTGAGCACTTTAAAATTTATGTTGCAGTCAATATTAAAAGATAAATAAGAAAACATATGTAAAAGTAAAAATGACAAATTTGTGGGGCACACACACAGCACATGCATGCGCAAATAATAAATTTTATTTGCATTGACGAGTTACAATTCTTGTGTGCGAACACTTATATTGGAGTATCAAAATTCTATGATACAACGCGACTGTGCAACACCACAGTGCAACACGACGGTATAACCCATTTAATGCAACACAGCGGTGCAATACATTATACTGCAACGAACGATACAATACCTCATGCTGCAATACGCCGGTTCAACATCTATACTTCAATGTGACTGTGCATGATCTCATGGTGAAACACGACGGTGCAACACTTATACTGTACCCCGACTGTGCAGCATCTCATACTGCCAAACGAGGATGCATCTCCTCATAATAAAACACGGCTGTGCAACGCCTATACAGCAACGCGACTGTGACGTACCCATACTGCAACGTGACGATAAAACACATCATGTTATAACACGCCGGTTTAACACCTATACTGTTACACGACCTGCATCACCTCCTAATTTAAACCAGACGATGCAACACAACATAACAATATAAAATGATGCAACTTGTAAACTGCAACGCGACTGTGCAATATATCATTATGCAACATAACGGAGTAACACCTATAATGCAACGCGAATGTGCAACATCGCATACTTCAAGACGACGATGCAACACCTCATACTCCACTACGATGATGCGACACCTTTACTGCCACGGACTTCTGCAACAACTCGTAGAAAAATATGACGGGGCAACACCTCTTTTACTTCAACACAACCGTACATTTCATAATAGAACGCGACTGCGCAACACCTCATATTGCAACACGACTATGCAACATCAAATACTAAAACGCGCCGATGTAATACTTCATAATGAAGCACAAATATTCCAACGATACAAACTGTGCAACAAAACATACTGTAACGAGACGATACAACACCTCATACTACAGCACGCCGATGCAATATTTCATATTACAACACGGCCGTGCAACACCTATTCTATAACGCGACTGTGCAACAAGTTATAGTGCATTTTTTTCTTTTTATTTTAAGAGTCCATCTGGTGACTACCTACCTGGGCATAAGTCGCCGTACTCGATCCACGTTATAGTGAGATACGATGGGGCAACACCTCTTACTAAAACACGACACTGCAATGCGACTGTGCGGGACCTCAAAATGCATCAATACTCTGCATAAATTAAGAGTTAAACCTCTCCATGAAACACCACATACTGGTACACGACGGTACAAAGTCTATATTGAAACACGAGGATGCAACACTTAAATTGCATGACGACATGCTGTGAAACACATACTACAACGCGAGTATGCAACACATACTGTAATATAACGCGGTAATACCTTCTGCTTTAACACGACAGTACATACCTCATAGTGCAACGCAACTGCGCAACATCTATAATATAAAGTGACATACTGTTCAACACCTCATCTTGCAACGCGACGATACAACACCTCATAGTAAAACACTCATATACAACACCACATAATATTACATGGTGGTGCAGCACTTAAAGTGCAACGCGACTGTGCAACAACTCAAAAAACAACCCACGGGGCAACACCTCTTACTTCAAAACAATGGTGCAAGACCTCATAATACAAAGTGACTATGCATTGCCTCATATACAACACCACATAATATTACATGGTGGTGCAGCACTTAAAGTGCAACGCGACTGTGCAACAACTCAAAAAACAACCCACGGGGCAACACCTCTTACTTCAAAACAATGGTGCAAGACCTCATAATACAAAGTGACTATGCATCGCCTCATACTGTAACGTGTCTGTGCAACACCTAATATTGCAATACAAAGTGCATCATCTCATACCGCAACGCGACAATGCAACACCTCTTACTTGAACAGGACGGTGCAAGATATCATACTGTAACACGACGGTCCAACACTTCATACGCCAACGCGACTATGCAACACCTAATACTAAAACACGAAGGTGGAACGCGCTTAAAATGCTACGCGCTGTGCAACACCTCATTCTGCAACGCTACTATGCAACACATACTATCACAGGCCGGTGCAACAGTTCACACTGCAACATGAAGATGCATCACATAGAGTGCGACAGGGTGGAGAAACAACTTTTAGTGCGACGTGATGCTTCAACGCTTAATACTAAGACACGCTTGCGCAATATCTCATTCTGCAACACGACGATGCAACACTTCATACTCTAACACCTCGTTGCAACACCTCTTACTACAACTCGACTGTGTTATACCTCATACGGCAACGTGACGATACATCACATGAAAATAAAAGCTCAAATAGATCCGAGGGATATACTAAAACTATTTTTGAGATGGATATTTTTATGCTACTGCTCTTATTGTTTACCTGCCCCCCAACCCTCAGAAATTATCAATGAAATTTTATTGAGTGTATCGATCATATATTAAGAAATATAGATTTTTCGACGAAAAATTTATAAATGTCTAAACTCTTTTAAAATTTCAATGATCAAGATATGGGCTCCATAAAACCTAAAATTGGGTTTAAAATTTGTTCTAAATTTCTGGATATAACAAAAGATTTGATATAAATAAGTGCCTCCATATGCGTTTTAATATGTATGTGTTTTCTTGATTTGTATTAATTTCGTTTGAAGTTAAATATCCCCCATCGTATTACATGCTGATATTAAAGTGACATGTCACTTTGCCATTGTCGCGTGCGTATTGTGGGGAGCTAATTAATTATAATTAATATTTAATTATCCTTGGAATAATACCGCTTTAGGTATAATTAATCTTAATTAAACACCCATGGGAATAATACCGCTTTAGGTAGAAATAATCTTGAATTCCTCTTAAAATAATACCGCGTAATGTATAATTGAATAATAGCTCGTTAGGTGTAACTAATCTTAAATCTTCCTTGAAATTACAATGTTTGAATTCTAACTTATCTTAAATTCCCCTTGGAATAATACCACCTTACGTAAAGGTATTCATAGATTCCCCTTGTAATAATACCGATTTAGGATAAGTAAATTGACATTTGCATTGGAAATATACCGCTTTAGGTATAATAATATTAGATTCCCTATAAAAAAATACCACCTTGGTTATTAGTAACCTTAAATTCTTTCTGGAATACTACCGCTTTAGCTAAAATTAATCTTAAATTTCCTTTCAAATAATAGGCTATTAGGTAAAGTAATCTTATTTTTTCATTAAAATAATACCACGTTTGGTATAGGTAATCTTAATTTTCCATTCGAATAATAGAGCTTTAGTTATAAATAATATTAAATTATCCTTAGAATAGTTGTGCTTAAGGTACAAGTACATTGAAATTCTCCTTCGAATAATACCACGTTAGGTATAAGTAATCTTAAATTCCTCTTTGAATAATACGGCATTAGGTATCTGTAATCTTAAATTCTTCATGGAATAATACCGCTTATGCATAAGTAATCTTATATTTCCCTTGGAATAATACCGCTATAGTTATAAGTAAATAAAATTCGAAGTAGAATAATACCGCAGTATATATAAGGAAACTAAAATTCCCCTTGGAATGCTAACGCTTTAGGTTTGAGTAATCTTAAATTCCATTTAGTATAATGCCGCTTTACGTATAATTAATTTTAAATTACCCTTTTGAATAATACCGCTTTACGTATAATTAATTTTCAATTACCTTTTGAATAATACCGCTTTACGTATAATCAATTTTAAATTACCTTTGGAATAATACCGCTTTACGTAAAATCAATTTTAAATTACCTTTTGAATAATACCGCTTTACGTATAATTAATTTTAAATTACCTTTTGAATAATACCACTTAACGGATAATAAATTTTGAATTACCTTTTGAATAATACCGCTTCACGTATAATCAATTTTAAATTACCTTTTGAATAATACCGCTTTATGTATAATTTATTTTAAATTACCTTTTGAATAATACCGCTTCACGTATAATAAATTTTAAATTACCTTTTTTAATAATAGCGCTTTACGTATAATCAATTTTAAATTACCTTTTGAATAATACCGCTTTACGTATAATCAATTTTAAATTACCTTTTGAATAATACCGCTTTACGTATAATCAATTTTAAATTACCTCTTGAATAATACCACTTTACGTATAATCAATTTTAAATTACCTTTTGAATAATAGCGCTTTACGTATAATTAATTTTAAATTGCCTTTTGAATAATACCGCTTCACGTATAATTAATTTTAAATTACCTTTTGAATAATAGCGGTTACGTATAATCAATTTTAAATTACCTTTTGAATAATACCGCTTTACGTATAATCAATTTTAAATTACCTTTTGAATAATACCGCTTTACGTATAATTAATTTTCAATTACCTTTTGAATAATACCGCTTTACGTATAATCAATTTTAAATTACCTTTGGAATAATACCGCTTTACGTAAAATAATTTTAAATTACCTTTTGAATAATACCGCTTTACGTATAATTAATTTTAAATTACCTTTTGAATAATACCACTTAACGGATAATAAATTTTGAATTACCTTTTGAATAATACCGCTTTACGTATAATCAATTTTAAATTACCTTTTGAATAATACCGCTTTATGTATAATTTATTTTAAATTACCTTTTGAATAATACCGCTTCACGTATAATAAATTTTAAATTACCTTTTGAATAATAGCGCTTTACGTATAATCAATTTTAAATTACCTTTTGAATAATACCGCTTTACGTATAATCAATTTTAAATTACCTTTTGAATAATACCGCTTTACGTATAATCAATTTTAAATTACCTCTTGAATAATACCGCTTTACGTATAATCAATTTTAAATTACCTTTTGAATAATAGCGCTTTACGTATAATTAATTTTAAATTACCTTTTGAATAATACCGCTTCACGTATAATTAATTTTAAATTACCTTTTGAATAATAGCGGTTACGTATAATCAATTTTAAATTACCTTTTGAATAATACCGCTTTACGTATAATCAATTTTAAATTACCTTTTGAATAATACCGCTTTACGTATAATTAATTTTAAATTACCTCTTGAATAATACCGCTTTACGTATAAGTATACTTAAATTTGCATTGAAATAACTAACCTGATTATATGGTTAAACTTTAAGTCCTCTGCTATATTACCGCTTTATGAATAGGTAAACTAAAATACCCCTTTAAATAATATCGCTTTAGGTTTAAGTAATCGTATATTCCCGTATTAATAATTCCTCTTTAGTTATAAGTAAACTTTAATTCACCTTGCGCTAATACCGCTTTAGGTATAAGTAAACTAAAATTCACATTGAAATAATACGGCTTTAGTTATAATAAATATTAAATTTCCCTTTAAATAATATCCTTTCAGCTATAAGTAATCTTAAATTCCCTTTTTAATAATACCATCTTCGGTATAAGTAACAAAATTTTACTTTTTTATCTTTTTCCTCGGTTAAAAGTGTTAATATTTTTCCTAGCTGTTCGTAACCAAATAAATGATCCCAAAATTTTGTTTTTGTAGGTAGTGCACTGAATTTCTAAATTTGCCCATCGGAAATATAATACCAGGGTGTTATTAGTTTCGGGAAGAAATTGAGAATATATAAAAGGGTGTAGGCGTTAACTTTTTTAAAGCATAGTAGAAAAATTTTAAATCTTATTTAAAAGAAATTGAAATGTTGTAGAATAATAATAATTGTTTTAAGGAAACGATCCAAAACATTCTTGATTTAATGAAAAAAATCTCGAATTTAGTAGAATTTGATGGTCTCAAAAATTTTCAAGAATTTGCCAGAACACTCCATTGGGAACTTTTATAACCATTTAGAATATTCTTGATTAGTACTTGAGAATATTTATACATCTATTGACAGATCTGGTATCAGTTCAGCTCTAGCTACCATAGTGAACACATTAAAAAAGGAAATGGCATCAAGAGGCAAAAATCAAATATTCTCCAGATGCATTCTGTTATATCTACGAACAGTTCATCAAAACAAGAACAAAAAAGTTGGTATCTACGAGAATTTTGAAGCTTTCATACAAAGCAGACTTTGGTATGCCACTTTGCTTGTAAACACCGCAAGAAAACTTTGGAAGGTAAGAAAATTGTTTGTTGTAAAGAGTATAAAATTATATGTAACAAGTATTTAAGCTATTATGTTTTTGTAAGCAAAATAATAATCTTTTTTTTCCTTTTACAGGATGGTATAGAAGAGAAATAAGATTCTTGAAGTTTGCCCTTACAAGGATTAGGCATGAACACACTGACCGCTCAAGCAACTGCTACTTCTCCATAGTGGACCGTTATAAACGCAGATGTGACAAGAATGCACTTGTTATTTCCTATCTCGATCTTCCATCTTCTATTGCACCAGTACCACACAGTGCTGATCTTCCCATACCTACTTCTACATAATAGAATAAGCTAGATTCAGAAGAAAGTAGCAATTCAGCAGCTGAAGAGATTAGTAACGAGAGCCCTCAAATGACCATGGCAGAGTTCTTGTTTCAAAGAGACTCAAAGTTTATGATTTGCTGGATGAAAATGCGCACGAGTTATGAACATACCCAAGGAAACGTCATAAGCATTTCTGAAGATTCTATAACTTATCAATGTGGATTATGCTACTACAATTTCGTATCTGGTATGTTGATGCATTTGGAATTACATGTAATCCAGATAAGAAAAGGCTCTTCATTGACAGTTCCCTAAGAAGCAGTAAAGCTGTACTTCCCCATAATGGAATAAGCATCTATCCCCTTTCACGGCTCATTCATTGTATCTCAAGAAGAACTACAAAAGTTTCAAGCTCCTGCTAAAAGCTTGGAATTATAAGGAGTATGGCTGTGAAGTGATTGGAGACTTCAAAATGGTACTATTTTTGTTGGGCCTCCAGTGAGGTTTTACCAAGTTTCCATCTCATCTCTACCTTCGGAACAGTAGGGATACCACAAGAAGCACTGGCCATATTCGACTGAGTTCTCTGTTACATGGCATAATGTCAAGCATGGGCAATTGGTAGAGCCTCAAAAGGCGTTGTTTACCCTATTGCATTTAAAACTAGGTCTCATCAAACAGTTCGTTAGAGCAATTAACAAAGAATGCAGCCTTCAAGTACCTTCATAATTTCTTTTCCAAATCTCTGAGGAAAAGTTGAAAGCTGATGTCTTTGTTGGACCACAAATCAGAAAAATCATAGTGTTTATAATTCCCTGTCAAACTTAGTAAAAAGGAAAAAGAGTCCTGTAATAGTCTTATTTTGGTTTGTCAGGGATTTGTGGGTAACCACAACATTGACAATTATGTGGGACTGGTTGAGAACTTTGTAAAAAGCTATGGCCAAATCGGTTGCGGGATGTCCTTGAACATGTTTCTCGTCGATGCCCATCTTGACAAGTTCAAGAAGAATCTAGGCACATACTCAGAAGAGCAGGTGGAGCGTTTCCATTGAGATATACTGAACTTTGAACATAGATAGCGATGAGTATACAATGAAAACATAATGGGAGACTAGATTTGGGGGCTTGTAGGGGAAATTGATTTACATTACATGGGTAAATCGAGGAAAACTGTTCAGTCTAACTTTTTTACTTGTTTTAATATATTTCTTGTGGAAATTACAATAAAATTGTAGAAATTAAACTGTTTTTGTTTTTAGCCCTACAGTGGAGGGAAAATAACCAAATCTTCCTAATTTAGTAAATATTTCATCGTATAAGCCACAAAAGAAAAGTTTAAAACAAATAATAGCTATTTTCTATGGTTTTACAATAAAAGGAGTTGCCAAATAACACTTAGTTGCCAGGAACAAAAGTTGTGTTACATAATGTTACTAGTGACGTGATACACCACTTTTGGTAAGGGATGTAATTAAGGGTTAGTAGTCAAGTTTCTCTCAATAATGCCATTTATTTATGCCTCCATCCCTTTCAATTGACTATAATACCTTTTCAGAGTAATGAAATCTGCCGAATGACACTAACTTTCAATCTCTGTGGCACGAATTCTGGCATAAAATTGGATAATACGACACTATTTCTTCCGAGGATTTCATTAAGGAAATTAGGAGCCCGCAGTAATTGATACCTTGTTTTGTTTATATTTTTAAAACAAGCTTCGATAAAGGCACAATCTACAGAATAAATTTATTTTACCCCTTTACAAGGAAAAAATTAGGAAAAAACATTTCAGGTTGATTCTTTTTAGTCAGCTAAAGGTAAATCAAATCGCCAACTAGTGCGAACATCAACCTGCTATATGAACATCAGCAATTATGGCAGAAATAATTTTTAAGACGCAGTGTGGTTATCACCGATGGTTTAAGACTTGTAAGAATGGCAGAACCAAAATCTCTAAGACACATTGTGTTATATTGTCTTACATTTAAGATTTAAATGTGTGGTAGAAATTAAATTTCCAAAAATGCTAAAGAGTGAACTCATCATCGATCATTTAAGACAAGAAGGAATGGCAGAAGCGAAGTTTCCAAGAGACCATTGAGTGTGAACATCATCGAAGATTTAAGTCGTGTAAGATTGCAGAACTAATAATACCATGACACCAATGAGTGTGGTGATTAGAGATCATTTAAGACTAGAGGGAGTGGTCCATCGGAAGTTTCCAACACGCCAACCAGTGTAGTCATCAGCCATCATTTATGAATCCAAGGAGTGGCAGAACGAAAGTTTCTAAAAGACACAAGAGCGCCCTTATCTGCCATCAGTGAAGACGAAGGAGGTGCGGTAGAACGGACATTTCCAAGACGCCAGTAAATGCGGTCATTAGCCATCATTTTACTAATGAAAAATAATAGAAATGGAATTGTCTTTTAGTTTGGGGGGAGGGGGGCGGAGTTTGAATATATACACAGCAAGTTCTTATATTTTTATTCACAGATATTCCTTATAAAGTGTAGAAGCATTTTGTCTTAAAATTACTGTAGCTGGTCAGTGCCTAACAAGGGAGTCTTAATAACAATTATGCCAAAGAATTAGAGCGGTGTACAGTCCATCGTCATTCCCTGTACACTAGTGGTGCCTGTTGAGACCCTACGCTTGAACACATATGATTGATTGCAGCATCTCCCCTGTCTTACAGTAATTTATACTACAGTGATTCATATTTATCTTCTTTGCTTCGCATCATCCGTTCTGTTTTCCTTCGTTTAACCATTAGGGGAGAAGAGGGCGTTTAATTGCACAGGATTCGCAGGCGATGAAGAGTTGCGGTACCTTTCGGTCTAAAGTGCGTCAAGTAGTCTCTCCTTTAAATCCTCGTGCTCTGCACAGTTCTTACAATTCCACTTCCTTTAACTTTAACATTTTAACTACGAAACTCTCGTCACATATTTTTTATTAAAGATGCCCTCGTTGGATTTCACTTGTTAGTTTTGAATAATAATAACAATTATAATAATACTAATAACCACTGCTAATAAATAATAATCAATAACAATAATACTAATTAATTATAATAATACTAATAATCTTATTAACCAGAACTGAGAGCATTTTCAGTTCCCATAACTCGTATCTACAGATAAATTTAAATGGAATCAACACTATATACACCTATCATTAGGTTAATCATCCGTCGAAGGAAAAGAAAAGAGAATTCCGAGTCCTTATGTTAACAAATACTTTATTTTTCCTCTTTCTTATCGGATGTTAACCCCTTCTCGGATTATTTTGAGATATCTCGTTTTGGGACTGGATCGTTCTTATAACATAACGAGTTATCTCGGGAATAGAAGTGTACTAACCACCTTTAAATTTCTGAGTGAGATGTATATTCTCGGGGATTTATCTGGCGACCTTTGTATGAATATTTAAGCCCGAGAGTATTCGTGATTTCTAACGCTTGGCAACAAAGAATTAGCCTTCATTTAGGTAATTGTACAGAAGTAAAATAAAGTATACCCGTTATGGCAAAATTTTCAATAGATCATTTCGGGTTAAAAATATTCCGGAAAAGTCTTAGGCATCTTTTGGATATGCTATTTTGCTGGATTTATTTATTTAATAACTAATTCATCACCTTTGTTTAACGAAACGTTGGTGTGCTTTATGCTGACATCTCTCTCTTTACTGTACAATAAGGGTAGTAGAGAATATCAAAGTGTCCATAAAAGAATGCACGATAGGATGGTAATTGATATCTTTTCGTGACCCATTCTTTTATGGAGAGACTTTAACGTCTAAAACGCGTTAAAACTTTGGAAGGCACCTAGTGCCTTGTAGGTGAGGGAGGAGAGCGTGGCATCGAATGTCGGACGTTCGAGCCTCCCCCCGACGAGAGGGTGGCTGGGGGGCTGCCGAGGAGGGGCGAGGGGATCAGAGAGGAGGCCAGAGAGCAAGCGAGAGGAGAAGAGAAAGATGAGGAGAGAGTGGAGGAGAGAGAGGACAGGGAGGCGGCGGAGAGAGCCGAGAGTTGGGGTAAGGGGCTCAGTTGCGTCAGGGGGTTGGAATTAGGGGGAGAAAAGTAGGGGTAATAGTAATAAGGGGGAATGCCCAATGCTCCTAAGGTGCTGAGGGGAGGAACTGAGCCTAGAGAAGGGAGTAGGAGGGGAGGCCGTGTGCAGGGGGTCTCTTCGGGCCCGAGGAGGACTTGATCATCTCTCATCAGAACCTGGAAATGAGAAAACACACATCAGACCGGTTGCTTTACCTGAATTCAAACACATTATGTATGAATGCGTGTGTGTATGTAGAGGAGAGTGCGCTGTAACAAAGAAAATGACTCAGAAACGCAAAACACGAAGAAATATAACCATGCATAAAAAGAATAATACCAAGAGACGATTAAAAAAACACTTGGATAGCAAAGCAAACACTCGTACATGAATACTTGTTTATATCTCTCATCAAAACCTGCGATCGAGAAAACAGACATGAAACCAGTTGGTTGACTTGTTTTCCCACACATCAATGTATAGAGGGAGAATAAGGGGAACCACAGGTGGTTCAAGGTTCTTTATTAGTTTCTTGTTACTGTCAGGAAGCTCCAGAGGAGCGAAACGTCGGTAATAAAGAACATGGTACCACTCCTGGTTTCTCTCATTCTCCCTCTCCTTTGATGTCAAGACACACATCAATACATCAATGTGTATATGTGAAGAGCAAATACAAAACACACCAAGAAACGTAGAACTCGGATAAAAATAACGGAAAATGCTAAGAAAAATATAGAGACAAAGAAAGGTCGGTCGGGGTTTTTTTACATGTGGGGATAAATAAAAATACAGTTTAAACTTTACAATTTATTCTACAAAATAGTTTTTCCATTCATTTCAGGTAACTTTTTTACAATGTTTCTGCAGCTTCCATTGCCCGCGTTCCGCCATTCTCTTACACCACACACACACACACACACACACACTCATATATAAATATATATATATATATATATATATATATATATATATATATATATATATATATATATATATATATATATATATATATAAATATATATATATATATATATATTTTTATATATAAATATATATATATATATATATATATATATATATATATATATATATATATATATATATATATATATATATATATATATATAGATAAATAGATAGAGAGAGAGAAAGAGCAAGAAATAATAAATCACAACATTTGAATCTGATTTATTTACGAACAAAACTAGTTTCTGCTTTCGCCATTTTCAACTGTATAATGAAAGGTAAGATATGCGACTCCAGTCTACAATGGCGAAAAATCAGACTAAACAAAATGAAAACAATGGAAATATAATGAAAAATATAAATATGTTTGTGGATGGGGAAGCAACTGTTAATGTCGGAGATTGAGCGATTCTGGCGTTTTATAAACGGATTGGGCAACACGATTCGAGATATATTTGTTAAATTTATATTGTCCTTTAGGCATATTAAAGTTGTCGACCTTGTTAATAATGATTTATTGAGCAATCCTCCTTTCTACATAATTGTTGGATTCATAAATAATTTTGGCTTGGTAAAATTGGATTCTATGGTCATAATTTTGCATATGAGCGAAGAGACTGGAGGAAAGTGATCCTCTCCTAATATCTGCGCGCTGTTCTTTGATCCTTTACTAAATATATATATATATATATATATATATATATATATATATATATATATATATATATATATATATATATATATATAGTGGGTGCAATAAATATCCAATACATGGTCAAAAGTTTATTTACGATAGTTACACAACAGCAAAGTAATCGAAAATTGAACATCTTATGTATTTTGTAGGTTGAATACAAATTGGTATCATATTCCCAAATAGTGAAACATTACTATGATTACGGCAAAAATATCAAACGAACGTTCCAAAAAGTATCCGGTTCCACTATGAAAACCAGTTAGTATTTGGTGATGTGACCTTTCGTCGCTAGTACAGTTTCCAACCCTTTGTGATATTTACTTATGAGGTTCTTATAAATATATGTAGGTATCTTAGCCCATTCTTCTTTGCATATTCTTTTTAAATCTGTTAGATTTCTTACGTCCGTTTCTAAATCTTTAGTTTTAATTCTCGCCACAGGTTCTCGTTATAATTTAGGTCTGGCGACTGACTTAGCCATCCCATAACCTTTTTTTTCTTCTGATGAAAACCACGCTGCAATGCCCTTGGCTGTATGTTTTGGATCGTTGTTCTACTGGAATGTCCATCCTCTTGGCAACTTCAAGTCGTCTGCAGACTGTAAGAGATTATCATCCAGATTCCTGCGATACATCTGAGCATTAATTTTCCCTTCAATAATATGGAGTCTTCCAGGACCTGCAGAGGAGAAGCAGCTCCATACCATTATGTTGCCACCTCCAAACTTCACTGATGCGATTGTATATTTAGGATCATGCACTGAGTTTTTCTGCCTCCAAACGTGACTAACACTATTCCGCCCAAATAACTCAATTTTCGTCTCATCAGACCATACATAGTACAGTGTCCCAAAAACTTGTAGAATTCTCTAAATGTTCCTTGGCAAAGTTCAGACAATTTCTGACATGAATTGGTTTCAACAAAGGTGTCTTTCTTGGTGTGCGAGAATGGAATCCGTCGTTCCTAAGATCTGCTCTAATTGAATTTTTGCGTACATTTGTCCCAGCTGTTTCCAAGTCTTTCTGAAGTTCAGATTGAGCCACTCGAGGATTCTTCTTTACTTTACGGACTATATGGACGCCCTGCACGTGATCGACTTGCAGTAGACTGATATGAAGTGAACCGGCGAATCGTGTCACCAATGGTTGAAATTAGTATTTTTAGCAAAAATGTAATTTTTATATAGCCCATTCTTTAGCCTTCGCCATATTAGAATGAGTGTTAAACGATGACTTATTTCTCATGCAGCTCTCAGACACTGATTGAGGTCCGCTGTTTCACGTGGACGAAGTAGATTATTTTTTCTAGGAAGTTCTACAGCATTCTTGTCATATAAACCACTCTGGAATGTCCAAGAACTATTTATTATCGCCTTAAAACTAATTTAATGGATGTGTTAGATACTTTCTGAGGCGATAATCTAATACTTTTGACGATATAATTTCAATGCTTTACTATTTGTGCATTGTAATACGAATTTGTATTTAACGTACAAAATACATAAGAAGTTCAATTTTCGATTACTTTGCTGTTGTATAACTATGGTAAATAAACTTTTAACCATGAATCAGGCATTTATATATTTATATATATATATATATATATATATATATATATATATATATATATATATATATATATATATATATATATATATATATATATATATATATATAAAGTAAAATCACATGACGCGTGATATACAATGGATGTTGTTAATATAATTCAAGAACTATTTATTATCGCCTTAAAACTAATTTAATGGATGTGTTAGATACTTTCTGAGGCGATAATCTAACACTTTTGACGATATAATTTCAATGCTTTACTATTTGTGCATTGTAATACGAATTTGTATTTAACGTACAAAATACATAAGAAGTTCAATTTTCGATTACTTTGCTGTTGTATAACTATGGTAAATAAACTTTTAACCATGAATCGGACATTTATATATTTATATATATATATATATATATATATATATATATATATATATATATATATATATATATATATATATATATATATATATATATATAAAGTAAAATCACATGACGCGTGATATACAATGGATGTTGTTAATATAATTCAAGAAGGAAAGGAAAAGTGGTATCACAACCCAGGAAAACGCTAAGGAATATATTACCTGACCCTTAAAAGATTAAGAAAGAAAATGGGATATTTAGAAACGGAGAAAATAAGAAGAAGACTATTTTAACCGCTCTATGCAGGTGAAATAAAGGAGTGGATTCGAATCTGTATCATCAAGCGTTCATCGCTATCAGAACCACAACGCCCATCGACTAAGCCTCTATCCTCAACCCCCCAAAATTACATTTCATTATTCAAAAGGCTTCTTGAATAAACCTTTTTAGGGGTTGAGGATGGTAGCTCAGTCGATGAGGATCGTGGTTTTGATAGCGATTAGCGCTTGATGACACAGGTTCGAATCCTCTCCTTTATTTCGCCTTCATATAGCGATATTCCTTTTCTCGGGCTATTAAAAGCAATATATATATATATATATATTTTATTTATTTATATATATATATATATATATATATATATATATATATATATATATATATATATATATATATATATCCAAGTAAAAAGTAAACGTATTGCACGACTGAAAGCTATCGGTCAGTTGTAGTTGGCGTGCAAACTAGCAAATATTTACCATGTTCAGGCTTATGCTGCCTGATAAAGGAGATGTGTGCAAAGGTTGCACTGATTGGGAGAACGGAGTTCTTACAGGAATTGACCCCGAAAAAATCCACAAGAAAAAAAAACACATCACCCAGGCAAAGACTCAAACCTCAGACCTCTGGTTATCTAGACCAGTGCTCTACCACTGAGTTCCAATCGATATAAGGTTAAGTTGTGACATATAAAATGACCTGCTTTCTTCTCCACGTCGGAAATTCTATATGTGTTCAGATATACGTTTTAGCAAACATTTACTCGATTGGCCAAAGTAATATTTAGAACAATCTATAAATTTTACATAATATAGATTACCGATTGTGAAAGAAGCATTCCGCACTTCAAGTTTATAAATAAAATATTTATTGTTAAATACAAAATAAATGCCTAATGATTTTAAAATATGAAAGAGAGTATCAAAAGCTGGATTGAACTAGAAGTACGAGAGTATTCTTGCTATTAAAAGGTGGCTTCGGTGCGAAACGGTAAAAAGGCTTTTTAGCTAACTCAAAACATCTTTCGAGGAAATAGATTGTGTCCAATGTCAAAAAAATTAGAAATTTCAGTGTCAAAGAATTCTGGACTAACCACTCGAAGCACATGAAGAAACATATAAAAACAGACCTTTTAACTTTAATATGATGAGAGGAGTAAAAGTGAATATAGGAGAAAGAATTAGAAGGCTTAAAATAGACAGAGAATTTATAACCAGCAAAAGAGCGCTGTATTAATAAATCTAGGAAAGGAAGTGTTCCGTTCTGTTCTGGTTCAAAAGTAAATGAGGGCGCTAATATCAGGCACTTTATTTAACTTTCGTTCCTAGAAATTTCTTGAATCTTTAATCTTACAATGTTCAGCAAATTTATAAAAGATATTTTGTTTGATGACAATATTTTTGCGTGTTATTAAAATGGTTGAATAACCTTGTCAGCTGCTAATTTTTCTTTCTTATATTTTTTACGTTAAATAGGTTTATTGAGTTTCCTGTTACGCGCGGATTCAGGGGGGCTAGGGGGCTAAATCTTTCCCCCTAATTTCAGACCCGTTTATGTTTATATTTCTTTTTTAAGCCATACTTCTATTCTGGTATTTAGAAAGAGTTATGTAATAATATAGAATATGTATATAAAAACAGTTTCTTAAACCGTTACGATCGAATGTACCTCCTATGGTACATGTCTAAATTACTGGTAAATCTAAAAAAAAAATAATTTCAGTATTATACGGGGTGTCCCAAAATTGAGTGCGTATTTTAATAAAATTGAAAACTTTTAGGAAAAATTCTTGAATTATTCTCATCATGTTCAAATTGTGTTCTGCACAAAACTTTAGTGTTCCATGTACAGGGTTGTCCCAAAATTTTAATTTGTTTTTCAATCCTTTTCAGAACCCTTAAATAATGAATACAGAAAAGCGGATTTTTGTTGTGATAGCTCGTATCAAAGGAGCGAAATGAAATGAAGTACGAGAAAAGTTCCCAAGAAAATTTAGAAAACCTGGACCTACAGACAACGCGATCCGTTCACTTGTGAACAAATTTAAAAGAACCGGATCAGTACACGATGAAAAAGAAAGATGACGGGACAAAAATTGACCCCAACAAAACTTAACAAATTCGAAATTGTTTGAAAATAAACCAAGAACTTCGGTGAGAAAGGCCAGCCAGAGACTTGATATGCCCAAAACAACAGTGCACACTCTTTCGTTCAACACTTATGAAAAAGCCTTTTCACATTCAATTACTGCACTCCTTTAAAGAAGAAGATTATCCAAATCGAGCAGCAAGGTGCGCGCAATTTGTGGATCAAATTGGAAATGCAAACCAATTAGATAACATTTTATTCAGTGATGAAGCGACCTTCCACACATGTGGTAAAGTTAATCGACACAATTGTGCTATCAGAGAAAATGAAAGACTAAACAAGTTTCATGGAATGGAAAAGAGACTCTAAAAGTTAACCGAATTTAAAATTTATGGCCCATTCGTTTTTCATGAAGTATCTGTGACAGGCAACATGTACCTTGATATGCTCTAACAGTTTTTAGAACCACAGCTTGTTGATGATAGATAGCATTTTTAAAAGCGTCGTGTTTCAACAAGAAGGTGCACTATGATAGTATGCTCTAATTATCCGAGATTACCTGAACAGTCGCTTTCAAAATCAACGGATTGTACGTGGAGGAGCTAGACCTTTGCCTCTGCGTTCTTCAGATTTAACTCCCTTGGATTTTTTTGGCGTGTGGTTTTACCAAAGCAAAATTGTATCAGATAAATTAGTAATTTAACCGAACTTAAAGAACACATACTTTCACCAGTGCTTGACATAACTCCCGAAATACTCCACAATGTTTTTCGCAATGCTGAATAAAGATTGATTTGAAAATTTCAGAGATAGTGACAGAGCACATGTTGAATAATTTAAATAAAGTTCGACTTTTCTTCTGTTTTTAATGAATTTTTGTTATCTTTTTGTGATTATAATTGAGCCTGAAAAATGAACATCATTTTCTTTTCTTTTTAATATCCATTATGAAGAGATTATGAAAAGGATTGAAGAATAAATTAATGTTTGGGGTCACTGTATATGGAATACTAGAATTTTGTGCAGAGCACAACTTGAACATGATGAAAATAATTCAACAAGAATTTTTTATAAAATTTTTCAATGTCATCAAAATACGGACTTAATTTGGGGACACCCGGTGCATTAGCTGACGTCCTAAAACTAAAATAAACCACAATTTATAATCTTCTGACGTCCAAAACTACAATAAACCACAATTTATAATTTTATGATGTGTACAAAAATTCAAAAAATAAATAAAAAACAATACAATCTGTGATTTTCCCCCAAACTAAACCCTAATAAATAAATTAGCATGTAAAAGAAAAGGAGGCTAATAATTATTAGTAGTCTATCTCAATCGCTTTTATCTCTTGTATGAATTGGAAGATTATAATCGTTATCACATTATTTTCACTCCTTTATGAGATGCTGTTATTTATTATCAATGCTGTGTAAGATAACCATTATTAATCATAAATGACCTTTTATCAGACTACTAAGAGGGAGAATTCAGGTTAGCTCCCCCTCCGTCAAAAAACACTTAGCCTGGATCCGCCACTGTTTCCTGTTAGTTGTGTATGTGTGAATTGAATATCTTTTCTGGGTGAATCAAGTGAATCCTGTATGAAAAATGGATGGAAATGAAGTTCCACATGTCCAGGATTTTATCAATCATTGGGCTATTTTACGAAATGATTTATTCTTTTTATTGATTATTTTTCCCTATATGGTTTATTTGCCTATGATTAAATGGCTAACTTTTTTCCACGTAAAAAATTCATTATTTTCTTCTTTTAGTGACTCTGTTGAAGGACCCCAAACCTCTCTAATACAAGTCCCTGTTTCTGATCGCACTCAAATATTTAGATGCCCTTAAGTAAACCATAACAAAGGTTTGCCCCTTCAACGCTGCATCGGCTACATTTTGGGGGCTCTCCTTATCCATGCCAAGCAAGTTGCTCTATTCAACGGAACAATCTAACAGCCATAGAATGGAACCGTTTCACACATTACTTAAGAATTAGCTCGTGTCAAGGTAGTTTACCGTTGTCGTAGTAACCGAATACATCGCAGTTTAATTAAAAAAGGGCAATATCTGATGATACTGGTACTAACAATGATTTATTATACCTTTTATAATATTTAGTTGATACAAATTATCCTTTCGAATGTTTCGGGATAATTTTCAGGAAGTCATGAGAGCACAAAAGTCGGAAATCAAAGACTATAATTTGAGTTAATAAATTCTAATTTCTAAATCCACTTAATCCCCATAAATTTCGCGTACGCTTGTCCTAATAAGCCTTGTCTTCAGGAATTAACACCCAATGGCTTCTGATTAATAGGGATTAATCAGAAAATTGGGAATTTGAAAATAAATTGCTTTAAGCCAGTTGTTGAAAGGCACAAAGAGGAGGGAATTTATGAACATTTGACGCCTTGAAAAACCATTTGGCTGATGGGAGAAGCAAGTGAACTCTCCCCCAAGATATGTTTCCCGAACAAGTTCGAACCTTTTTTGTACTCTTAAAATATCCGTATATAATTTAATTTTTGGAATGGAGTAAATTAGGACTAATATTTTTCAACTATTATCTTGCAGAACTCTGCAAGGGCGTTCACAAGAGAAATTGCTAAAACCAAGTAAACAACACAAGTGTTTTCTTACCAAATTTGTCAAATCGTCTCCCTATTTGGTCTATATTACATTATAATTTTAGGAAACTTTATGATCTAGTCGAGGGTAATCCAGGACCGTAATTATATTATAATTACAGAAAAACGAAAACTCTACTCAAGACAGTAAAGAAGACAGAAAATCCTAAGATCCACTCAACAAAGGTCCAGAAATGTAATTACATTATAATTAAAGAAAACCCTAAAATACACTCGATGGCAGTCCAGTAACATAATTATATTATAATTACAGAAACCCTTAAGATTCATTCGGAGATCATCAGGTTATGTAATCATACATTTTTCCTCTTTATATTATTTTTATATATCAAAATAATATTTAGCAATTTTATTGTTAAACATGCAGTGATTTGCTTTAAACGACCCGCGAAGTTAAGTTATTTCATATCTATGCAATTTTGTAATAGAAAAGGTTCTATGTTAATAAGGTTGCCGCCGATTTATTTGCTAGTAACCCTCGCTTATCTAAGGTTAACACAGGGAGTTAACAATATACCTGCTTGTAAACCACATCTGGAAAATTTATTTGTGGTTCCCCTGCATATTTCCCATACACTCGATCTGGGACCTGGTAGTTTAACTTACCCATAATAGCTGTCAAATGTAATTCCGCGCGTATTATACAGAATACGCGTGACTGGTTTTAAGTCTTATTAGTAACTCAGTAAGAGATGTATATTCCTGCAATAATTAGATGCCCTAACATTGGATTAAGTAGTGGGATCATTTTGTTAACTCTACTTTTGGTCACAACGAGGAAGAAGTAGCATTTTGAATTTGCATGACAAACGTTAATAACCAGTATAAATCCATATTTATTTATGTGTTCAGATGAAACAGTCCTAGAGGTGTCCCATCTACATCCATTTACCTTCATAATCTAGAAAGTCTTAGCTGTTCCTTCTTTTTATCCTTGTTCGCGCGTCCTTCCTAACCTGAGCCTGACTTCAACACAGAAGTGGACACAATTAATACGTTAACAATTTAACGGAAGTTAAGGCTAAAGCGTTACCGTTTTTATGTACTATTATAAAACAATATCAAAAATGTTTTATTTGCTCTAAACACCATAAAACTGCTAAATCTATATAATATAAAAAAGCTAAAATTATAAAGGGCAAAAAATGAGAAAACAAAAAAACTTTCAACGAATTAACGATTATCTGTGCCCATCTTTGCTAATCTCCCTCAATACCCCGAAAGACGCTCTTCGTACATGCACGAGAGGGAAACTGATGAGCCAGCGCTTCTAACGTAAACAAAGGGGTAATTTAAAATTGCTGGCTCATCAGTTTCCCTTTCGTGCATGTACGAAGAGCGTCTTCCGAGGGCTTGCTGAAGAGCCTTAGCAGAGGTGGGCTCGGTTAATCATTAATCCGCCACTTCGCTAAAAATCTAACGAACGTTAATGCAAAAATGTTACCGTTAATTATTAATTTTTTTGCTCTAAAACCACCTTGAAACTCTAAAATATAAAAATTGCCGAAAATATAAGGCTCTCCACCTCCTCCCCCAAATAAGAAAACTTAGACAACTTTTAACGATAATGCGCCCACCTCTGTTTCAACATAACCCATACAACCACTTTATGCTACATTATTCTCGTATTCTCTTCTAGGCAATATGAATATAATACCTTAACAGCCACACGACGACCCGAATTTTGTGGTTCACAAGCTACAGCCATTTGCTTCCGTTTTGTTTTGTAGCGACGATTTTGGAACCAAATTTTCACCTGAAATTTAACAAAAACATTCATTGAAAATTGGCCGAAAGTGAACAAATATTGGTCAAATAAATGGGGTTTTATTAATAAAAATATGATTTTTGCTCATAATCATTTGTTTCAAGCTCACACTCGTAAATTACACTAAGCTTCACACACTATAACATGAAATTAAGAGGACAGAGTATTACATTAGTGGCCTCAGCGAAATCAAAAGAAAGGATGAGGAAATATACGATTGAAAAATGCTCACATAAAAGAGGAAACGGCATACATGCTAGTGGCTAGGATTCCTCTTTCAATAAGATATAGCACCATTAATAACATAAATTGAAGGAATATTCGACAGATTAATACTATATGTGTCAATGGATACCATGTACTAGGTATCCAGTTGTCAATAAATGGAGAAAAAACCATATCAGTAAAGTAGGAAATCTCCACGCATTAAGCTCATGAAAAATGGTAAGGCACCTTGGGAAGAGGAATAGCACTCGACCCTATAAGTGTTGAGTGTGAACGTCTCGCTCACCAACTACCAAGTCTGTTTATGATCACAATACTATAGCCCAAATTCTCTAGTGACTTATGAAAAAGGCAATACGGAAGACTTAATCAATAACAGGTCAACCAGTCACTTATCAACAACATATAAGTTATTTTTATAAAACTCATAACCAAAGATTAAAACAAAAATACTAGACTGAAAATAGTTGAATTGACAGGTTTCAGAAATAATCCTAGTATTTATATTCATCGGGAAGATGTTTAACAATTATTGTAGAGGAAATATGCCTAGCAAATACTCCTCTAAGTGGCTTTCCGATTCAGTTCTAAGAACAATCGTGAAAATTGAATGAGCAAAACCTACATTGACATATGTTCGTATATATGCAATGAAAAAACACTTTTATTCAGGCTGTGCTTAGTCAGTAATAAAATACAACTTTAAAAAAGTGATTTTTAGGAGATTAGAGTAGGAAACAAAGGAGAATTAGAATGGGAGATATCTAAGACACCTTCACTTTGCTGATGACATAGTATTATTTGTCTCAAAACACCCTAAATACAAGAATATCAGAATTATCACCAGTCCGCCTCACAACTGGATTGTAAATGAATTATTCAGAGACACAAATAAAGATCGAGACATTTATATGAGATGTAGCAATTAAGATTGACGGTTAAACTTTACAGCAGGCACAAAAATGACTTAGGACAGATACTAGCAACTGAAGTGATCATAGAAAATTAAATCATTGGAAGGATGGAGAGTGGTAGGATATCTTAGCTACATCTTCATAAACCCTATTTATTTATGCATATCCTGCAAGTTAGTTAATACACCTTGCTAATTTATTTTAGGGAATGGAAATTTGAACGGTGAACGTAAAAGCAGGCAAAAAACTGAAGACAACTTAGAAAAACATGAACAATACATGTTAGGAGTAACCCACAATAATAATGAAAGAAATACGTGAATAAGAACACAAAAGTGGCACATGCAGTACAACTAATTAAAGTGCCGTATGGGATATGGCCAGAATACAGGAATGGAAGAAATGAAGGATGAGGGAGGAAAGAAATCCTAAATTCGACACCCTTAAGGCAACCCCAGAAGACCTACGTGAAGATGAGAGGGTGAAATTTGCGAAAGCAACGTGGCAGACTGGGGTACTAGACCGTGGGCAGTAAAATGATGGGGGTTTTTTGTTTAATGTGCGTGAACACATAGAGGCATAAGCACAATAGTTTGGGAATGAAGAGTGTAGTCAGGGAAAGCTTTGGATTTGAAGGTTCTATCCCTCCCCCCAAAAGATTATTAAGTCTGTACTCTAAAGTACTTGTGATGTTGTATCCACATTCATGAATGTTGACTAGAAGTCCTCAACTGATACTTTGATTAATCTACTAGATATTCCTCTAATTTATGTTGTGAATGATGCTTTTCTCGGTGTACATACCGGTATAAGGAATATTTCGCCACTATTTTTTGTATCGTTTCTACTTTCATAAGTGAGAATCTGAGCGTTTCTCAGATGTATCTTTCTTTCCACATACTTTCCTTTTGACTTCGCCAAAGCCGATGATGTTCCATTGTGTCATTTTAAGGTCTTTTAAGTTTCCGAATATTGTAAGTAGCCAGGGTGGTAAACCGTCGGACGTCAGTTCCGTAAGCCCGATGGTACTAATAGCAACCTCTACTTACGAGACCCGAAAGCCCGGGATTCTAATAGAACCCTCTACTTAAGAGTTCATTTGCCCCCTAGCCTGGGCACGGGCTTGCTGACTACTGAGAATGAGGGCGTATTATACGGTGTATCATCATGGAAGGAATGTTTGAAAGAACTCACCGCGTTGTTAAATTTGTCAATTTTACCACCGAAGTTTAATAAACATGTGAGAGTACTATTAAATTAACAGTAAATTATTTTAATTTAGTTCATATTATCACTTTTAGCTCGGAAGCTTGGTTGTTAACTATGAAAACTGTCAAATTAGAATAATTTGGCAAGTTTGATCACACTTACTACATATGTTGGTTGGTATACAATATGAAAAGTTAGCGATAATTCTTCATAATTTTCCAATTTATTACATTTAGCCCTTTTTTACATACAATACCGTCCAAAATTACAGAACAAAATATTAAAATCTGCATTTTCTTGAAAATACTCTTTTAATTTTGATGAAAGCTTAAGAGAATATTCTTTTAAATTTGCTTCTGATCGCGTCCAAGTTTCTTTTTCTTAGAACAGCGGAGGAAAACAAGTTATGAGAAAATTAATGTGTATTTGAAGAAAGGATGTGTCCAAAAGTAGAGAACGAAAAGGATAAATGCAGCTATAACCAGAAAACGTGATTATCTCAAATGAAATTGATCAAAATGTTAATAAAAAGTATAAATGCTCTTGTTTTGAATGACTTGAACACATCTTCGGTCGCAACACTTCATCAATTTGTCGCATTGTTCGGGTGTGATTTTCTTCCATTCTTTTTCCAATCTTCGCCAGAGACCTTCAACAGTCGTCGGTTTCCTAGCCATAACCTTCTCGCCGATTACCTCCCATCGTAAATCAGCTCCCGTATTCCCGGTGTTCGGAGAGATGGGATCACACTTTGCCGTGTAAACGGACCAGCAGAGAGACTCCAGTGCCTGAAAACATGATCCACAGCATACGGCTACAACATCCAAATATAGCCGCATTTTTTTGAATGTGGTATTCAATCTTTCACATGTACTACGGTTTACATACTGATGTTTCCCATCGTATCTAAATAAATTTAATTTGCTTTCGTTGCTGAAAAATATTTTCCCATTTTTCAGTACTCGACAGGACATCATCAGTAGCGAAGGCCAACCTAGCCGCTAAATTCTTATGGGTGGTTTCTTAGCAGAGATCATGCTATCAGTCCCACCTCTCCCAAGCGAGGTGAGACAGTCTGGGTAGACACAATCAGGTTCTAGGCCACTTGACTTGAAATAGCGGCCGCTGCCTCGAATCAGTCCATTGAGCATAGTGAGATCGTCCCTGGGAGTGGTTACCGAGAGCAACCCCTTTTCTATGTTAACTCACAGGACACTGTCCTCATGGAGCTTGGCTATGCTTGAAATAACACTTTTTGATCGATCACAATCTTTTGAAATGTCAGTGTCGTTTACTCTTCCACTGGACGATAAAGGAGTAATACCATCAATCGCAGTCTATAATATATGTGGTACAATATTGTCATACATAAACTCAAGTTCGACACTATAAGCCATACTATTTCATCTTTTTAGTGGAAAATAATTTAGATAATTTGAATAAAGTTTTCTATAAAAAAGCAAGGAACTTTAAAAAGGCCTTGCAATATTCAAATTTATTGAACTCCTCAAAATACTTTCTGCCATAAAAAGTAATTAAAGTTAAAATATTACTTTTCAAAAGTATAGCACCATGATGCAAAAACTGGAAATAATGAATGAATTGTTTTATTATAGTATTCCCGAGATGCTATAACTATAGTGTTTTACCTCCCCTTTCTGAATAGCTTAAAAGAATACGTGACTTCATGGTCCCAATCAACCTCTACAGCTCTTCCAATGCTTTCGAAATTGCCGTTTTCAGATCTTCAACAGTTGAATTTTGCTTTCTTTCTTTGTTTTCGTGATTTGTCAGCCATCCCCAGATTCAATTTGGGGCTTATTGTTAACAATTGTTAAACTACAACTCAAAAAATAAGGAGGAGATCTGATGTATCCTTTGTCATAAGAATTGGGGCATTGTCTTGCTTAAAAATTAACTTTTCACCCTAAAACCTTCTTCCTTCTTGATCCATTCATGATGACAAGTGGTAACTTCACATTTGCACAGATTGCTACCCACACCATAATGCCTCCTCCACTGTTCTGATACATGGAATAAATAAAATTTCGTACACTTTCTCCTGCTCATCAAAACACGTAACTATCAGGAGGACCATCCAAGTTCGAGTTTCTTTGGTCAGAGAACGAAACCAGGGAGCCATTCATCATCCCACGTTTGATGCAGGCGAGAAAACTCCTCTCTAGTGGCTTTGTGGGAAGAGGACAATAGCGAGAAGCCTGGTCGCTTTTTGAGACAAAAAATGTCCATCAAAGTTTACTCTTCGCACAGTAGATACAAAAGTGTTCACCCTGCTAATGCCTAAATGTTTGAAACTAAAGAACAACATGACATTTTAAAGGCTGCCAATTGTTCTTTAATCTAATTTTAAAATGGCCTTTGGCTGTCCACCAGCATAAAATCTATTTTATCTATCAAGGTCCTTAAAAGATTCATCAACTGGAGCTCTGCTTCGCCCAAGATTTTGACGATCTCGCCCTTTCAGGGTAGTAACCTTCCACTTGCTTAGCATCGAAGAGTTTTGTGTGTTTAGGGATATTACAACTGTTATCCATGTCTTTATATTTTATACCAAAAAGATTTGATAAATCTGGATAAAAACAACAACAAAAGATGTTAGTTGCTTTTCAGTTTTAAACTTGTTAATCACCAAATAACCTTTTTATCTCAAGACATTTAATAACATATCCAAATACCAGAGAAAAATAGTGGGAGACCTAGTCGCTTTTTAGTACGATTCAATCCTTAAATATAATTTGTGACTTTATATTTCTGAACTTGAATTTTTTTTAGGAATTTTTTATTGTTCCTTACTTTTGGAGGAATCTTTTCAGCAAATGCATATTGCTTTCCTCGTAACTTTTTTTTAGCCACTGCTCTAGAAAAGGAAACTTGGACTCTTTCAGAGGCAAATTATACACAATATTCTGTCCAATTTTCATAGAAATTAAACGAGTATTTTCAAGACAATGCAGACTTTGGTATTATGTTCTTTAGTTTATGATGGCAATGTATATTACATTTTGGTGCACATGTGCACCAGCAATATACGAGTATTATCACATTATTCCAAGCGAAGTCTTTTTCTTAAGCTCTCACTAAAGTTCGATCAATTTTAGCTTAAATGAGTCGTGTTTGGAAGGATGGGGAAACACCCCCTTTGCAGCTGGGGTGAAACAAATAAGGGCACGAGAGAGGGGCGGGGTCTAGATAGGGTATCTAAAGAAGTATAACAGGAAGAGAAGAAAAGGAAGAAGAAGATGGATGAGGAGAAAAAGAAAAAAAACGAATAAGAGAAAGAAGGATGAGGGAAAGAAGAAAAAAGAATGAGGGGAGAACAGGAAGAACAAGAAGGAGGAGGAGAGAAAAAGAAGACTTAATAATAATTATAATATTGTATTTGTAAGGATCCACAATTTTTTAATTAACCGCCATTTTTGTAAAGTGGAGCACCAAAATAATTTCCTGCCCCAAAATAAGAAGAAATAAAATAGGAAAAGCACAAAAAACATCAGAGAAACCATGTAATAATGGTAGATGGGAATCGGGGGGGGGGGGAGAATTGTGGGAGGTAAAAATATGTGAGGGTACTTAGATCAAGTAAACTTTTCGAGGCATTAGGACATGGGAGGTTGCGCAACTCTCCTGAACATACCCCTGTTATTGAGCCAAGGAAGTCCCCTTGGGGAAGGCCTGGGACCTTTCTGGGGTTCGAAGGTTGCTGATTGACTTTAGAGGAGGAAAAATCCGGGTTGCCCCAACTCCCCCTGCCCCCTATTTTCGGGTTATTAACGGAGGCGGAGAACAGACGGGCACAAAAGACATTGGTAAACCCTTGGGGTAGGGCATGGGGTCGGCAACTCTCCAGAATGGGGGCTCAAAGGCACCCATAAACTGATTCACAGGGAAACAATGGCACCCAGATTTGAGAACCCTTTTATGCGTCACGGCTACCTTATCGATGGTGCCAAGGCTTGGCACTAAATGCCACTTGTTACCACACAGTAAGTACCTAATAGAAAGACAGCAGAAGTGGTAACTCTTATACTAAAAATTATTATTACTATTAAACTCTTAGTATATGAAAAATAGAAAACTAAAAAAATATTAAAATTAAAAGATATAAGAAAAAATAAATAAAAAAGAAAAATAGAAAAAACTACAAAAATATAAATCATTATTATTATTAAACTTAATATATAAAAAACATAGAAGATACAAAAATAGAAAACATTATTTCTATTAAACATAAAATATAAAAAAATACAAATAAAAAACAAACACAAATGCTAAAACCTTTAATTAGTCATTGCTACCATTAATACCCAATTCAAACCTCTAGCGCAGTAATTCACCTGGAGAAGGTTAGGACTTTAAGAGAAGGTGGATAGTTTTGAGGGTTAGGAGGTAATTAAAGGGTGGTAGTTTTCACTTTCCCGTAACCTCGAGTTAAACAAAAGAGCAGCGCGAACCATTTAAATATAGAAAAACTACCCTCCATTGTTGACCCCCCTTTAACCCTCAATGTTGACTATCCTACACCTAACCTTCTCGAGGTGAAACACTGTCTTTGATGTTGATGGGGCGTAAGCCTCATATGGAACATCTCCAACTGCTTCTACCCATTGATCAAATTTGGTAGTCATGGCTACGCTTTCGAAATTTCGGTTGCAAGGAGATTGATCATTAGGATGAGATCGAGCAAGAATCGGAGACATAAGTCCGATATTTGATCGAGTACTGACACCCATTTTGGGCTCATAAGCCCACGAACAGCATTCGACGCTTGAACTCAATATACCATCTGAAATAGATGTGCACAAAGACCATCAAAGCCAGGGCTGGATCACTATGTCACTTGAGTACTTAAATAGACCTACAGACACCATGCCATCATCTTTACCCCCGAGAGATAGTACAGTAATGTTAATATTACCAATACTACGACAGAGGTATTAAAAAAGCGACGATAATAAGGAACACCTTTACCTGTTGTTCCGTGAGCTTCAGAGCTTGGGCAAGATCCGCTCTCTCTGGACCAGATAGGTAGCGCTGGTGAGAAAACCGCCTCTCCAGTTCGAATACCTGTGCGTGGCTGAATGCCGCCCGACACCGCTTTTTGCGTGGGGCCCGGTCGCCCCCCTCAACAAAACCTGGGAAGAGACGGAAAATTGCAACTTAATATCATCTTTCTCAATTTTACCTTTTGTTACCCGCGGCGAACCAAGCAGGTCTATTTGTCATGCAAATCTCCTATTGTGTTCATCTTCTGACCGCAACGAGTCGCTGGCTCAATGTAGCCAGCTAAACCAATGCTACCAAAGTTAGTTGAAGTCACTGAGTTCAAATATGATCTAAGTTGACTAACAGGTGGCGCCACCTAGTTGCTAGAGGTGCTAAATCAGCTATTTTCGCCGCAGGTCAACTAGATCATGTCCCTCTAGTTTTCTTCCGCATTTTTAAGTCATTCGAATCAAAAACATTACAAACCCTCAGCCCTTGTTGAAAAGCCTCCCCCCCTCTTCTCTCGAAAAAATTAATTTCCTTTTAACCCCCAAAGAGGGATTAATATGTAATATTTCCTTCTCGTGTGGGGATTTTTCACTGATAATTGTATTATCTCTTTGGTAACACTTCCGACGTGGACCTATTAAAAATCTCATGAGCTACTTCCACCCATTTTCCGGCTTGCGTGACGTAGATTAAAATTGCACAGGTGTAGCAGTGGATAGGTGTTGTGGTGGAGGTCATAATCTATATAAAACACTATATTAAGTTCTCAGATCATTATCATTAACTGTAACTAATAAAAAATAAACAAAATTTTGTCTTCCGCGACAAAGCATCTTCCATTCTAAAGAGAGAAACCAACAAGAGGTTTATAGTACACGCAGGAAAAAAAAGAGGCTTTTTAAATAAAGAGGAAAGCGTTAGAATAATATTTTTTTCTATTCCGTGCAGGTGAAACTTTTCGTTACCAGAGTGTTTGATTTAAAAATTCACTACAATGAGCAGCCAATTTGCTCTGATAGTAGCATTGATTGCGCGCAAACCTTACCTGGCGAAAAGGCGGTGAATAACGATGGTAGAAATATTCTCTTCCATTATAAATTTGAGACAATGAACATATATTTTACTTATCACAAATTAGAGCAAATTTTAAAAATTTTCACAAGATGGGGGTCGGCTTACATCATTGCTGCCCGAAATGCCTTCCCCATCCCAGTTACAGATAATTGGTATTCTCTCGTGGTGGGCATTTTTGCCCTGTAGCAGATGGGGCTTTGTGGCTTTACCACCCCAACCACTTAAGGTTCTCCCCGGGCAGGCCCCAAACACAACTCACCCTGATAAACTTTTTCCATGCCCAGCTCTCTTACACAATGCCCTCCACTTGCTTCGCGCTCAGCCCATTCATTCTCTCACACACACTTATTTATTTATCCATATAATACATCGTTTAGGCTTCCTTCCAGCGAAGGGCACCAGGTCATTAATCAGGAATAATCTGAAGGGTATGGTGGAGGACAACCATACTCTAAAGGGTATGGTGGACGACAACCATAATCTGAAAGGTATGGTGGAGGACAACCGTATTCTGAATGGTATGGTGGAGTACAACCATTAGCGAGGTATATAGTGGAGAGCCACCATTAATGGGGAATAATCTGAAGGGTATGGTAGAGGACAACTATACTTCGAATGGTATGGTGAAAGACAACAATACCCTGAATGGTATGGTGGAGGACAACCATAACCGAGGGATACTCTGACTGGTGATTTAACGAAACAACCCTACCTCGTTGATTTGGACGACCAATCTTATTGAGCTAAACTCAGAATGGTTTGGTGGAGGACCACTATTATTGGGTTATACTCTGAAGGGTGTGTTGGAAGAGTGCCATTTCGAGTAAATCTCTAGACTAAGACTACCAAGGCGACCCTGTGTGTTGTGTAAAGCAGACCTTCTTACCTTTCGAATCCTCCTCATTCTTGTCGCCACTTAAGGCACTCGAGAGTGTTCTGAGCTCGTCCTTGTCACTGCTCACGTCCATATCGACCTCTTCGAGGGACACATCCGAGCAGGAAGAGGACGAGATCCTCCTCGCGCGTCCTCCAGGGCGAGGAGAGGCGGAGCTCCCCCTCAAAGGCGTCCTCTCCAACGCCCGCAGCTTGGCCTCCAAGTAATCCTTCCTCTCGAACGAAAACCTCCTCTGAAGGTCCTCCATATTAGCTAGACCGAACTCCCCTCTCGGCCTCCCTTCTTGCCCCCTCTCTCGAGAGTCTCCTCCCCCTTGCTGCTCCCTTTCGGCCTCGCGTAGGAAGGACAAACCCCTCAGTGAGGGGTATTTGGAGAGGTAAAATCCTTCATCGTTGTTGTTAGTGGCAATTTTTCGCTGGTGGCAATTTTGAACAGGGGGCAGCGCCCCCTGGTCGAGCAGGCACCCCATATCGTCGCTTTCCTTGTGGTTGAAGTTGAAGCCGACCGTGGATGACACCTCCGGACTGTTGGCCTCCTTGGTCAAATCCATTGGTGACGTGGCGGTGGATCGAACCGGGCAAGCCCCGGGCTTAATTTCAAGGGTGTCGGAGAATCCGCCTCCGGTTGCCTGCTTGACATCGGCCGACTGAAGTTGCTTGTCGAGGAGTGTGTTGGAGTTTGGTGAAGTCTCCATGCGTGTAAGAATATCCGTGATGGAAAAAGGAGTAACCGAACACCCTGTTTGAGTTTGGCTATCTGGCGAGCCTGGTTTGTCGCTTTTTTCCATGTTAATTGATGCTAAAGAAGGGTGTAATATTATTCAAAAGCACAGTTTAATGTTGTACTGTTACGAAAGCTGAGAAGAATTCACGCATGTTATTTTTTTAACCACGTTTTATCTATGCACTAGCGAAGAAATCTTCATAACTCGCAATATATTTAAGGAGCTAATGTTAAAAAGAAGCACGGTCGAACGAGAAGTGTCTCACATCACAAACTGGCGAAAACCCGGACAAATCTCGGTGGTCTTCCTTGCCAGCGGTTAACGCGTTATCTGTAGCCAGCCATCTTAAGGCAGAGGGGAAGCGGTGATTTCTGGGCGGAGCAGCTTGGCTCTCATTGGCTGCTCACAAATTCTCACCATCACTCAATGTCTTACATTTTATTAAGGGGATATAAATTAAAACCCAATTCTATGAATAAAATTATTATCTACTCATTATTATGTAACCTTTCAGAAAATAAAACTGTTTTACTTTATGAGAAATATAAAATATCAAAGAGAAATTTAGGATTAATACAGTTAGCCTTGGTTTTTTAAGCAACCTGGCAACTCTTTATCCCAGAAATTCCGACCAATAACCGCACAGAATCACCTTTGATGAAAAAGAGGCGGAGCTTTTAATTTGAAGCTCGAAGATGTGTTAAATGTTTACTGAAAATAATAATAAACTGTGATAAAACTCCCATCAAAATATATGAAACGCAGAAGCCATAAAAAACCTACTTGCTACAAAGATTCTTTAATCTTTTGTCAACAGCAGAACTCTCGTAGAAAGGATGATTTCTTTAATCATATATATATATATATATATATATATATATATATATATATATATATATATATATATATATATATATATATATATATATATATATATATATATATATATATATATATATATATATATATATATATATATATAGTCATATGAGTTGCTGCTGACCAGTCTGATCTTCATTTTTTTTCACGGCGAAGGTAAGGAAACAACGTTTCGGGCGTATTGCCCATTATCAGGTTATAAAATCATAAAACAATAAAAAAATAGTAAGATATGATTATATTTTGATCGTCGGTAAACTTAATAAGAAGTCAAAAATCTTTGAAAACAAGGAAAAGTTGAAATATTTTAACTGGGGAGGGGCGTAAAAAAATTATAGGCTAAATTAATGCAATTTCATTAAACGAGGAAAATTAAGACAGTAAAATGAATTAGGCGAGTAAAAAGTATAAAAGCCAAACATTATGAACAAACAAACTATATAAATGACATTAAAATCTTATTTAAATATAATATTTTAAAAATATGCAAAAGTAAAAGATAGAAAAGGTAAAAATGACGATCTATAATAAAAAAGTTTAAAAAAAAACTAAAAAAAGACTAGAACAAATTTATACGAGCAATATAAAAAACAATCAAGATAAATCCATGTAGATAAATAAAAAATTAATAGATAACTCAGGGATTTAAAAGACAAGAGTATCAAACAAAACAAGTGTTTTAAAGTATCTATCATATGAAAACACAAATGGAACGAAAAAACAAAAGAAAAGAAAAGAAAATTATTAAAGTATAATGTCGCTTACCGATGAAGTTGAGGATAGGTTTTTGATTAGTTGGTTGGTGAATAAGAGAAAGTTGGTTGCTTGTTGATATGGGTAATTATAATTAAGAAACGAGAAGGGAGACAACGGTATTATCAATATTAAGCGTAGGAGATTTGTTCTTTATCAATATGGGTTCCAAAATTCTTATAATATATTCATTATTATTGCGGCCAATTATTTGAAAATTCTCGATAGAACATTCTGTCTTGCAATGTATAATATGGTTTTTAATTACAGAAGTTTCCTTCCTAGATAAATTTCTGTCCGATGGTTTATTCCCATATGAGAACAAAACCTCTCATCTCAAGAGGAAGTTTATCTTTCGAGGGAAAGTGGGTTGACAAAAGTGATTTTGAAGTTGATAAGAAAAAAGTAATTTTTGAGCAATTTGGTGCATTTTCTAATGAATAATTTATTGAAGTGTCCATTTTTTTTATTTTTAGGAACATCATATGAGAGAAAAGATGGGGGAAGGGAGAGAATTTGGTTAGAAAATTATTGATTTTATTTGTCAACCAAAACTAGGGGTGACAATTATTTTTAAAATAAGACTTTATAGTTTGGAATTCATTATGTTGCATTAGGAAATAAGTAAAGAGATGAAAACCTCTATATATTAGAGATTTTATTGCGCTGAGTTTATGACAAGTCACAATGGCTGAAAAAAATTGATTCCTAGGCAACTGCAGAAAGCCTACCTATCCCCCGCCCCCTCAAATGACAAGTTACTATCTCTATAGGAAGATTTAATCAGCCTGAATTGATAGATAACTAATTTTAAAGGACGATTTAGTCCCCCACAAAATGACTGCTGACTAGCTCTGAAGAGAGAAGATTTAATTAGGCTGATATTTACAAACCTGATGCATCTTCAGCCGCACATTCAACATACAGGTTTATGCTTAGGCGGACATTCACCAGCCTGGTGAATACTCAGCGGAGAATCACCAGTCTTATAAATGTACAGGCGAACATTCATCAGACTGAAGCACATTCTGGTGGACATTCCCAGCCACCAGCCTTATGGATGTTTATGCTCACATTTATTAACCACATCTGGCGGACATGAACCCTGCTGATGCATGTTCAGGCGGATATTCATTTTGCTTTTGCATGTTTAGGCAAATATTTCACCAGCCTGATTCATGTAGAGGCGGACATTCCCTAGCATGATGCATATTGAGGCGGACATTAATTAACATGATTGCATGGAGAAACAGACCTTCACCAACCTGAATGTACAATAAGACATTCAGATTCCTCATGAATGTTCAGGCTGACATTATCCAGCCTGATGCAAATTCAGGAGGATGTTCACTACCCAAGTACATGTGCATAGATACATTAATCAGTCTACTCTATGTTTAGGCGAATATAAACCAACCTAGTATATTCTTAGGCCAATATTCATCAGGCTGTTTCATGTACAGAGGTAATCACCAACCTGATGTATGATCAGCCGCATATTCATCCCTTGATGTATTTTCATGCGGACAATAACAAGCCTGAGGCATGTGGAGGAGAACATTCGTCAGATTGTCAAATATTCAGGCGGACATTCGTCAGCTTGGCACATGTTCAGAGGGACATTCACAATTCTGGTGCATGTTTAACCGGACATTCACCAGCCTGATAAATATTAAGGCAGGCATTCACCATACTGAAGCATGCTCAGTTGATCATCCACCAGCCTAATGCATGTACAGTTGGACATTAACCAGCCTACTGCATGCAGAGTTGGATATTCACCAACCTAATGCATGATATGAGGACTTTAAACAGCCTGTAAATTTTATGGGGACTTTCACCACCTTGATGCAAGTGTAGGAGAAAATTCACCAGCCTGACCCATGTTAAAACGGGCATTCACGACCCTGGTGAATGTTAAGGCGTGCCTTCATCATGCCTATTGTATGTTCAAGCGGACATTCACGACTCTGTTGCATATTCAGGAGGACGTTCACCTACCTACTTTATGTTCAGGCTGACATTCACTTACCAGATGGATATTCAAGCAGACAGTCATATACCTGCAGCAGTTTCAAGCGGACATTCACCATCTTTATATATGCGCAGGCGTTCATTCAGGAGCCTGCTGCATGTATGGGGGATATTCAGCAGTTTGATACATGTTTAGACATATTAACTAGCCTGAGGCATTTTTACTAGCTTGATCCAAGCACTAGCGGACATTCACTAGCTTGATCCATGCACAAGTTGACATTCACCAGCCAGATGGAACTAGCGGTGGGCTTTCAATATCATGTTGCATGTATAGGCCTACATTGTCTAACCTGAAGTATGTACAGGTAGACATTTAGCAGCCTGACGCATGTTCAGCCGGACATTCACCATCCCGATTTATGTTCAACTGGACATTCTTTAGTCTGTTCCAAGTTCAGCATAATATTCTCCAATCTAGTTTATGTTCAGGCGGTTATTCATCAACCTGGTCCTGTTCGGAGGACGTTCTCTAGCTTGCTGGATATTCACGAGGACATTTCCCAGCCTGATGCATGTATAGACCTACATTCATCATCCGGATGCATGTTCAGGCAGACATTCTCGTCATTTCTATCCATAAAGATAAAAAATTGTCCTTTGATATTTTTTACTGAATTACAGATTCCTTGTTTGTATTTTAAATATTTAGTAGTTTCACTCGACTGAAAATAAATTGTTGACCAACTCAAGAGATCAAGCTATGTAATCTAAGCTAAATTTGTAAAAAAAGCGACGATACTAGACGTGTTCGGTAAAAAATAATACTAATACAATAAATCAATCATAAACTATAATTGTATTTGATTTATTTGCCCCTCAAATCAGAAACCGGAAGTTAATTTGTTTTTAATGTGTCAATATATCTGAGTACAATTATTTTCAGTTTGCTTCTTACATGTGCGAGCATATATACA
This sequence comes from Ceratothoa steindachneri, assembly GCA_963969495.1. Classification (NCBI taxonomy): domain Eukaryota; kingdom Metazoa; phylum Arthropoda; class Malacostraca; order Isopoda; family Cymothoidae; genus Ceratothoa; species Ceratothoa steindachneri. The sequence continues at coordinate 65,682,970 of OZ018317.1, read as the reverse complement.
TCAAACATACATGTAGGGACCTTCCATACCTAAACCTCACACCCTGCGTTTGTGAGTGAAGGCAATGTATGTAGAGGAGTTACATCCACACAGCCTCCTGCATCCTTTCTACACGTTGGTCAGTCACAGTTTCCTTGGGGGATGTTCCGGCGTCGCGGTGCTTACACACAACTCTCCTATTTAGCAGTGTGATCACTAATCCACCTCATTCCCACATAGTCACTTGTTCGTAGCCAAAACAGTGAAATATTATTACACTCAAAATCTCAGCTTGTCTCCGTTCCCCATCACAAAGATCAGAACAAGTGGTGAACCTACGCTTCGAAATATTGGCACCACAAATTCTGCATATATTACTACCTTCTTTTTACTACTATCTAACTACTCTTACCTACTACTTCCTACCAGTACTTAATAATTCCTTCTAGTAGCTACTACTTCCTTCCAGTACTTACTACTATTACTTACAAACTACTTGTACCTCCTGCTTCTTGCTTGTAGTACTTTCTACTTGTACCTCCTGATTCTTGCTTGTAGTACTTCCTACTTGTACCTCCTAATTCTTACTTCCTAGTAGTAACGGCTAACTACAAATAGATCTGATGGTAGTCAAGTGGATTAGGAGTTGGATTTCTCACGTGGATGGGTCCCGGTACAATCCTTAGGAGTTGGATTTCTCACGTGGATGGGTCCCGGTTCAATCCTTAGATGTTGGATTTCTCACTTGGATGGGTCCCGGTTCAATCCTTAGGAGTTGTATTTCTTACGTTGATGGGTCCCGGTTCAATCCTTAGCAGTTGGATTTCTCACGTGGATGGGTGCCGGTTCAATGCTTATCTTCTAACATTTTTGAAACGTAAGACGTTATGCATCAAGAGGCTGCAATCGAATATTCTGCAGACTGTTATATCTACGGACAGTTCATCAAAAAGGTTCGGTGTGACAACATCTATGAGACTGGCTTGTGAACATCGCAGAAAAAAACATTCGAAGGTAAGAAAATCGTTTGTTGTAAAGAGTATGATATTAAATGTCACAAGTATTTAAGTTATTATGTTTTTTGTAAGCCAAAAGAGTAATAGAATATATTTTCTTTACTTTTACAGGATGGTATAGAGGGAAAAAAAGAGCCATGAAGTTTGCCATTCCAAGGATTTGGCGTTAACCAATGACCACTTAAGCAACTGCTACTTCTGCATGGTGGACTCTCCCAAACGCCGAAGTGGCAAAAATGTAACTGCTATTTCCTATCCCTCTATTGCCTCCTCAATTGCATCAGTAAGACACAGTGCGGATCTCTTTGTACCTACCCTTCTAGAAAGGAATAAGCCAGGCTCAGAAAAAAAATAGAAACTGAAAAGATCAGGAAAGATGTAGAGTATAGTTTCAGAAATATGGTTGTCGAGGGTTAGTGAGTGGGTAATTAATCCTAGTCCCAATCCCTTGGCATATATTATAATCTTGCACCGAAGTAAAGTGGGGGTGAAGTGCAACTAATACACCTACCGTAGCCACTTCCGGTGAATAAGGATAACCACGGTGCTTCCCTTTTGGTCCAAATTAAGATGATGGTCCCCTGAGTGTGTTCTCACCCATTAAAAGCCAGTCATGGGTGGACTTATGTAATATTAAGAATTAAGCAGATTGGATTGCTTTTTAATTGCCAAAGGATCGTCTAAAATAGATAAAACACACAGATACAAAAATTATCTTTAATATACATGAATTAGAAATATGAAATAGCATATATAGGTATAAATAGGATAAGTCTTTGCACTGAATAGGTAAGTCTATATAATGTCGTGGGGATTACACTTGAAATCTACGTACTAGGATGCTTGCGTCGTAATTACACTCGGCAGAATGAATTGAATAATATTACGGAATTAAGCACTGAATTAATCACTTGTAATAATCGAGGTTCTGAGCACGGGATGGAAATTCTAGTTAATGGTTAAACTGGTGAAGTTAGGGAGGGGATAATTCACTTTAACGATACCTTGAAGTTCGTAAGTATTTGGAGGAAGACGGTGGATGTCTTCTTCTTTTGACGATGCTCGCACTTAGCTCGGTCGTCCAAGGTTACTAAATGTGGGGGTAATCCTAGACCAGTGTCCTGATGTAATGATCCTAGGCTGGATCGCGAAGGCGAGTCAAACGGTGACTCAAATTGGAATTCTTCTCCTCGAAGTGTCCGTTCCGATTATTGGCACCTGGAGTGGGTAGCCAAAATGATTACCTAGCTGCGTCTAGAGTAATCCGCAGAGGGAGGTCCTGTGTAACCTCTGACTCTGAAGAGAGGAGGGTCTGCGAGATGTTTTGGCACCTACAAGTACCGTGACGGATACAACAAATTCCCCGAAGTTTCTTCCTTGCAACGGGTGAACTGTTTCCTTTGTGAGACTATCTACACACACAACGTATGTCCAAGATCTTCTGCCTGACTCCACAGAGAATTTTCCCTTTTATTTCCCTCAAGAGCAAAAATCGAGAGAGAGCACCTGATTCTCATAAAATCCTTATCGTCGCGCGAAAGACCTTTTGTCTGCTGCCAGGACATGCGAAATATTTACGCCTCGCCGCCATCCGAGCTTTCCTCGTCTCCAACCACGGGTTTATGACGGCTCGAAAAGGAGTGAAGGAGATTCGATGCGAAAAGGCGAATTTGGAATAAGGGTGGGACACGCAGCTTTGTCGGTGTATTTATGTATGCACTAATACATGGATGTACGAGTATTTAGACTTCTACATCCCTACCCGTTTTGAAAAACATTATTCTGACGTGTAACTAGGAATAATGTATACCTTTAATATTTGCTACACGAACAACACAATAAAAAAAACGGGAATCTAACGAATACAGAACAACATAAAATAATCATGGCGGTAAAAGAACACACGGATTACCGGTCATATACAGGAAACTCCTGAGGAATTAAGAGCTGATGTCTAACTACAAAAGAAATAAATTATTATATTCGATACATTAATCCGGGTAGTATGATATAAGAACCACATGCAAAAACAAAAAAGGAAAACAATCTAAAATTAATCAAGGCAGTTATAGAGCGTGTCAGATTATAAATTTTACAAATATAACATATGAATAATTAGTGGGTGAACACTAAACATTTATCCAAAACTTACATAGCTATAATACCGATTATTTACCATGACTCATTGGGCTCGTCTACCGGGTTCCTAGACAAACTATCCGCGAGTACGTTAAGAGATCCCTTTAGGTATCGGATATCATATTGATATTCAGATAATAACAGGGCCCATTGCATGAGTCTTTCATTCTGAGTCTTAAAACTTTTTAAGTACGCTAGGGGTTTGTGATCAGTTTCTATGGAGAACGGTCTACCTATCAAATATATGCGGAGCATTTGTACCACAAACACGATAGCTAAAGCTTCTAGCTCCACAGTGGCATACTTCTTTCCCTGATCGGAAAGTTTCCCACTTGCAAACGCCACGGGAACGGCACTTTTGCATCGTGTTGCAACAAGGCGCATCCAATTCCAAGATGAGAGGCGTCGGTCCGGATGCCGAATTTCTTCTCCGGATTAGGGAAGTGCAGGATAGAGGCAGTCATTAGTTTCCTCGTTGAAAGCCTTACGAAGGTGCACAGGTAGGGGGTAGGGTTTAGCCCGGAGATGGTCCTTCGTAGTAAGTTATATGTCGTGTTCGAATTAAGTGGAACAACCTGGGATCTCTGAGATTACGTCAGAGTATTCTCCTAAGAGCGAGACCATTTGGGCGATCTTAGCGGGCCCGAGTTCGGGGTTCACGTCCAACTCGGGGAAAGGTTAATCCAGGGTCGCAGGAATGAAGGGAGAGTGGGGAGCTGGTGTTCACTGTCCATCTCCGCACACACGGTATTAACGACGTTCAAGGGAATTCTTGGGAAAACGGCGTCAATGACTTCTTCCTCGTCGACCGCAACGATATTATTAATGCATGCTCGCCTGTGGTATTTCTTTACCATGTTTTTATGGTAAAGCTTATTATTCGATGAGGTCTGGATGACGTAGTCGACGGGTCCATGGACTTTTCTACGGGGTACGGTCCTTTCCACTGGAAAAGTAACTTGTTTGTGTTTGTGGGGAGAAGGAGCAAAACTTCGTCTCCGGTAATTATCCAAATTTCTCTCCGTATTTTGGGACGGCAATTTCTAAGCACTGCCTGTCTTTCCCCCAGATTTAGGACATAAGAGTAGGTGTCTTTAATCTCTTCTTCCACCCAGGGATTAGTTAGGAGCTCCTTCAAGATACATAATGGGCTTCTGACATTTAGTCCGTAAAGGAGCTCGAATAGGAAGAAACCGAGGGACCTATGGGGAATTTCGCAGCACGCGAATATGGCGACCGGTAAATACCAGTGCCATTCTTGGGGCTGCTCATGGCACAGCTTCTTGAGGACACTCTTCACGGTCGCGTTTAATTTCTCGCACATGCTGTTTGCCGCAGGGTGTAACGAAGTCGTGGAGATCGGCGTAATTTGGAGTAACGCACTCACGTGTTCCATCAGTTCTGAAGTGAACTGTTGGCCTCTATCTGACAGCACTTCCTTAAGAATCCCAACTCTCGAAAAGATGGTGATAAGAGCTTCTGCACATGCAATACTGTCGATTTTTTTTTTAGCGCGACTGCGTCAGGGAACCAGGTTGCGCAATCAACGAGCGTGAGGACTTATAAGTGTCTCTCGGCGGAAGGGGGATATATTGGCCCTATGAGGTCAATAGCAGCTCTTGCGAAAGGCTCTGCTATAATGGGGGATCTTCTGTACAGGGGCTGGGGCTATCCGTCCCTTAGCTGTAGTCTTCTGACCCAGGTCGCAAGTTCTACAGTATTCAGCTATTTCTTTTGCTGCTCCAGGCCAAAAGAAATATTTGAAAACGCGCTTAGACGTTTTGTTATGGCCAAAGTGACCGGCCAATGCGTTTTCATGTGCTAGCTGCAATACCTTAGGAACCTAGAGGCGTGGAACACAAGTAGTCTTGACAAGGGAGCCTACTGTGTCCATGGAGGTGCGAAATAACAGGGAGCCTCCTACGAGCTACCTCACCTGCCGGTTTCCTTGTAGTATCTCGAAGTCACCTCTACTGGCTTTTCCCAACAGGGGTTGGAGAGAAGGGCAGTCCTTTTGGGCCCTGGTGAACTCAGCGTTATTCAGCTTCTTGAACTCAGGGCTACACGGGAATTTGAGCGGCGTGAGAGGACGGTTTTCTAGGCCCGCCTTTGCTCAGGTGGTGACGGCTTTGGTAATCTCGCTTGGGGAGAGTTGCGCGCTCTGTCCGACCAGCACTTCACAGAATTTTATCAGGGCTGCAACCACGTCTCTCAACCAGTGAAATAACAGCACTCTACATGGCACCGGATGAGAGGGAACATGTTGGCGCGTCCCCAAAAGTCGTGCACTACCGCAAGTTTCTGATGCTGAGGTTTTAAGGGAAGGGATAGCTTGTCTGACACTACGATACACGTACAACCGGTGTCCTTAACTAAAGTGGACACTTTGTACCCATTAATCGATCCAGTTTCAAACTTGAGTCGACCAGAAGAACTCTCAGTGAATAAGAAGTTGACCTGGTAATCCTGATCTGACGGGGCTGCAGGTTGCGGGGTAGCTACGGTGGTTTGCTCTGGAGAAACGGTGGCAGTCACTTGATGTATCCGATGCCTCAAGAAGGGATAGAACCTCGAATTTTGCGGACACTGGGGTTTTATGTGCCCCGGGGCTCCTCAAGAGTAAAACGTGATCGGACTACTCTTGAAGGTGTTGTTTGAGTGGGTGTTAAAACCAGGGTTTTTTCGATCTTCTGGGGTATTCTGGGATTTGTTCTTAGGCCTAAATGGAGTAGCAGCAACTTTTACAAACTGAGAGGGTTTCTCATGTGGATGTCTTCCGTACCCAAACTTCTTCTTGGGGAAAGGGGGGTTACCTTTTCTGCTTTCCTTCGGGTATAAATTATGGTTTGAAGCGTGCAGGTCCGCTTCATCGAGGCAATCCCTGAATGTAGAGGCCCTTTGGTTTTGAACGAAGGCCCTAATCTCTTGGGGAAGTGTACTTAGTAGTTGATCCTTTAAAATAAAGTCTATCAATACCTCGTAATCTTTTTCGACTTTAGCTGAGTCCAGCCAGAATTACAGATTTCTTCTCATGATGAATCCGAATTGTCTGTATGCCTGTCCTGCTTGGAGTTTAGCTGATTTAAACTTCGTTCTATAAAACTGGGGGTTAAGGTTAATAGCAGATAGAAGTTCTGTTTTTAAGGTGTGTCGTGGTATGACATTATATTACATCAATACCATATTATATCTATGGGGGAGGGACCAATAACTTAAAAGCGAACCGAAAAGGAACGGAACACCACTAGTTTAGACGGGCTGAATAGCGAGAAAGAGTGCAACGAGGTCAGGTAAATTATGGGTAATGGCAGAGCTCAAGGTTATTTAAAGAAGCATGTACAAAAATATAATTTTATTTACATAAAAATAAGGAAAGAATTGACGGGCAAAATTACATCAGATGAACGAGGGGGGTGATTGTAGTTATGAATCAGACTATGAAGTTAAAATTAATGTGTTCCGAGAGGAGGCTATTCACATGGGGGGAATTAACGCAAATGGGTTACTTAAGGAGGAGAGGGGTTGGCTAATGGAGGATTCCAGGTGAGACGTCAGGGTAAGGCTTCACGGATGTCTTCTGCACGTGAGGCGAGGCCGCTCGAAGCTTCTGAGCGGCATGTTAAAGTGATGACGGTTCTCGAAAAAAAGGGGAGGGGCGGTAAGTCCGGTCTAGGGGAGAGTATTTCAGCCACCCGAAAACGAGGGGCGAACGAGGAGGGCTTCGACAGGAGTTGACGAGAGAAGTCGGAAAAATCCCTCGGTAGCGATCGTTAAATGGAATTACCTCACTGGCTGGGGCTAATTCCAATACACAAAAATAGTTCAGCTGTCACTTTGCTTTGTTGTTAGCACCTGACTTGAAACTAGTGGAATTTTGGGGGGGTCCGGGCGAGACCTCTCAACTATGTGTCGGTTTCATGGGAAACGAGCAATATATATGTCTGAGGCTCTCCCCGCGGCGTGCGGGGTGTTAGTGGGAAACAGCTCTACTCTCGAATGGCCTCGAATCTTCTTGCCGATGATATTCTAGCCCGTGTAAAGGTAAATCGTGGTGGATGCGGTTCGAGGCTATCACTTGTGGAATGAGGGGGGGTAGACTTACCAATTTAAGCCTAACAGAATCTTCTCCAGCACATGGAACTTCCGTGCTGGAAAAGAAATTCCACGTGGAATTTCCCCCACAAGGTGGAATAATCGATTGTCGCCTCATGCGGCAATGCGATAAGAATCTCTCTCAGGCAAGGGGAGAGCAAGGAGAGAAGGCGACTTACTCCATCGGCTTCAATATCCCATCCATTTTCGAAATGCGTTAGGTACGTAATGAAGTCCTCATTTTCACGAGGGTAGGGTGGGGGGGGGGGTAATTGGAGAGCAGGGTTTTGAGGTTGATGACTCCGGAAACCAATTGAACTTACTTCCACTTGGTCCCTACTTATTCAAGTTCATGATGACGAATTCTTTCCAGTTCTTCGAGTTGTAGTTTTTGCCTTTCCAAATCTTCCTTCCGTTTTTGTTCTTCTCTCTTTTCTTCGAGTTGTAGTTTTTTTCTTTCCAAATCTTCCTTCCCTTTGTGTTCCTCTCTCTTTTTTTCTTTTTCCTTCCTTTGTTCATTTTGAACGTACTCAATGAGTTCCCGACCTTCCAGTCCGAGTTTTTGTCCTCTTTTGTGGAATATTTCAAACGATGCGGAAGCCATTTTATTAATCCAAAGATAAGAGTATGCACTTGAAAAGTTACTATAGCGTAACGTGTTTAAAAAGAGGGGTTATTATAGATCCCTACCAAGTCGTGGTAGCCAAGAGAAGAAAATTAATAAAAAAAAACAAGAATAGATAATCACTGTATAAGTCTAAATACCACGTACATTAGTGTACGCAGGAATACCCCAACAGAAGCTGCTCGTCCCTCCCGTATTCCAAATTTACCTTTCGCCTCGAATTTCCTCCGCTCCTTTTCGCGCCTTTGAGACAACCAAATTCGCGGCTGGCCACACAGGAAAATGTCTGCCTCAAAAGACACCTGCTAGCCGACGAAGGGTTGGGTTTTCCGCTGTCGTGAACCGCGACGTGTAGCAAGGATAGCTCGAAGGTGTGAAAGATTTACGCTGTCTGGCAGCAGATGCAAAGATCTTTCGCGCAGCGATACGAATTTTATGCGAATTCGGTGTTCTCTCTCGATATTTGTTCGTGAGGAAAATAAAAGGGAAACTTCTTCCTGGCGTCAGGCAGAATACCTTGGACCTACGTCTAGTGTGTTGAACTCGTTCCACAAAGGAAACAGTTTTCCCGTTGTAAGAAAGAAACTTCGCGGAATTTGTGTGTTGCCGTCACGGTACTTATAGGTGCCGAACTTCTCGCAGCATCCCCCCCCCCTTCATAGTCTGAGTTTACACAGGACCTCCCTCTGCGGATAACCTTTAGACGTAGCTAGGTAATCTGTATTGGCTACCCACTCCAGGAGCCGAATAATCGGGCAGTCACTTCAAGGAAGAAGAAGTCCGATTTGAGCCACAGTTTGGTTCGCCTTCGTGATCCGGCATAAGATCAGTACATCACCGGTCTAGGATTACCTTCTCATTCGATAACCTCGGACGGCCGGACTAATTGCAAACATCGTCACCAGAAGAAGATCTTCACCGACATTCTCAAAAATACTTACGAACTCAAAGGTATCGTTAAAGTGAATTATCTATATAATGTCGTGGGGATTACACTTGAAATCTACGTACTAGGATGCTTGCGTCTTAATTGCACCCGACAGAATGAATTGAATAATATTATGGAATTTAGCACTGAATTAATGACTTGTAATAATCGAGGTTATGAGCTTGGGATGGAAATTCTAGTTAACGGTGAAACTGTTGAGGTTAGGGGAGGGGATAATTCACTTTAACAATACCTTGGAGTTAGTAAGTATTTAAAGGATGACGGTGAATGTCTTCTTCTGACGACGATGTTCGCACTTAGCCCGGTCGTTCGAGGTTACAGAATGTGGGGGTAATCCTAGACCAGTGTCCTGATGTAATGATCCTAGCTGGATCGCAAGGGCGAGTCAAACGGTGACTCAAATCGGAATTCTTCTCCTCAAAGTGTCCGTTCCGATTATTGGCACCTGGAGTGGGTAGCCAAAATGATTACCTAGCTGCCTCTAGGGTAATCCGTAAGGGAGGTCCTGTGTACCCTCTGACTCTGAAGGGGTGGGGGTCTGCGAGAAGTTAGGCACCTACAAGTACCGTGACGGATGCAACAAATTCTCCGAAGTTTCTTCCTTGCAACGGGCGAACTGTTTCCTTTGTGAGACTAGCTCCACACACAACGTATGTCCAAGATCTTCTGCCCAACTCAACAGAAAATTGTCCCTTTTATTTACTTCAAGAGCTAAAATCGAGAGAGAGCACCGGATTCTCATCAAATCCTTATTGTCGCGCGAAAGACCTTTTGTCTGCTGCCAGGACATGCGAAATATTTACGCCTCGCCGCCATCTGAGCTCTCCTCGTCTCCAACCGCGGGTTTATGACGGCGCGAAAAGGGGTGAAGGAGATTCGATGCGAAAAGGCGAATTTGGAATAAAGTGTGTGTGTGGGGGGGGGGCACGCAACTGTGTCCGTGTATTTATGTATGCACTAATGCATGGATGTACTTAGACTTCTACAATGGTTTTGAAGAGGAATCCATACAATCCAAACCAAATGGAATTCAATGACCTTGTCAGAGTTCTTGGCTTGTCAAGAACTCTGACAAGATCATTGATTTTCTGTAGGAAAATGTGCGAGTGAGAAGCCAAAGCTGCGATATGTATGCTACTGCAATGATATTTATGTCCTCTTCGATGCAATTTGAATTACATGTAATCCAGATGAGTGGAGTCTATTCATTGACAGCTCCCCAAGAAGCAGTAAGGCTATACTTCTCCATAATTGGAATAATCATCCATTCCTTCCCTTAGCTCATTCAATATATCTCAAGGTGTTAGGCTCCTGCTACAAGCTTTAAATTATAAGGATTATTTGTGGGAATTGATTGGAGACTTCAATGTTAGCATCTTTTAAGGGTCTCCATGTATGTTTTACCTAGTTTCTATCTGAGCTCTATCTTCGGCATAGTAATGATACCACAGGACATTACCAGCAGTGATACGAGCCACAAACGACTGGTTATCTGATGGAGGGCATACTGTCAATCAACAACAATTGTTATACTCTCAAAAGGTGGTTGATTCTTCCATTGCATTTAAAACTAGGTCTCATGAAGCAGTTTGTTATAGCTCTTAACAAAGAGTGCCTTCTTCAAGTGCCATCAAAATTTATTTCCCAAACTCTGAGGCAAAGGCGAAAGCTATTGACCTTGTTGGACCATTAATCAGGAAAATCATAGTGTTCAGAATTCCCTAAAAAGCTTACTAAACAGGAAAAAGAAGCCTGGAAGAGTTTTGTTTTGCTGTGTCAGTGATTTTGGAGCATCCACAAGGCTGAAAATTATGTGAGAACTTAGTGAAAAGCTATGGCCAAATGGGGTGTAGGATGTCCGTGAAGGTGCACATTATTGATACCAATCTTGACAAGTACCAAGAGAATATGGACGCATACTCAGACAAGAAACAGGAGCGCTTCCATCAAGATATATTGAACTTTGAACATTGGTAACAAGGAGTATATAATTAAAGTATGATAAGAGACTAATTTAGGGCTTGTACTGGAGAGTGATTTACATTACAAACGTTAATCGATGAAAACTGTTCATTTCTAACTTCTTTTTATTTATTTCCTATGGAAGTTTCAATAAAATTGTATAAATTAAATTGTGTGTGTTTTTTCCCTACGATGGATGAATAGAATACAAAATAGGCCTATTTATAGTAAATATTACTTTATATAAGTCACAAAAGTAACACTTACTACCCGAATCATAAATTCTGTTACATAATGTTGTTATTACTAATATCACTGCTATTACCACTTCTACTAATCGCTTCATTTTTCACTTTAATATATTTATGTCTCTGTCTTTCCTACCATTCTTTACGCGCTTAAATTGACTCGAATAGCTGGAAAGAGGGTTTTAACCTCCTTCAAAAGGAAGCCTACCCACTGAAATTATATTCGTCCCTTTGAGCTCCGTTTTCTTTCATTCTCGACCTCTACAAGTGATATCCTCTTTAAACAATTCGGGCTGTCTATCTTTAACTTATTATCAGGTACACTCACTTTACCACTTTTCTCCTCACAAGCATTTCGATGGAGATGCCATCGTTGGTTAAATGAATGATGATGTTTGAGTTCCCCCGCTACGAAAAAGAGTCCATCACTCCGACCGAGATTGCCATCGCTAAAGAAGGTGGAAAGGCCGCAAGTTTCTGTCTTGCTTAGAAGGAGCCTTTTAAAAATTGCGGAAATTGGGTGGGCGCGCATCATCGCCACTCAAGCGCCTTCCACTCTCTGTTAAGCCTTATCAGCATCCTTATATTTTCTCCCCATGTCCAAATCACCCTTAGGAGAGATGGGGCCATACCTGCTGTAGCATTTAGTGGAGTTAGTCATGATGAATTAAGAGAAGCATGTTGTGATGATTATAAAGGAGAAGTGATTAATTGATGGAGGTGTAAGAGAGAAACTGCAGGTTGAGAACAGCACCCAGATCAGCCTCTCAGCCTCTCAGCCTCGATCAAAATTGAAGGATGGACAAACATCGAAAGGTTGGTGGAAGAAAAAATAAAATCAGAGATGCTTTTCTACATCGTTCTCCTAAACATTCTTTAAATCATCCAAGATTGCACTTATCTTCCACCACACTCCACCAAGATTTCGATGTAAATATATATGTCTTTGCTTCTATTTTAAGATAGGTCAAGCTGTGAAAATGAGGCCACGTTTTAACATCCATTGCTTGTCTTCTTTTGAGTTGAGGTTGTCTTCGTATTTCCATTCACCTTCAACCACACTCACTTGCGCCATTGTACACCATCTCCTTATCTCCAGACAAAGAGATTACGAGTTCTAATTTGATTCCATTTGGTCGCAATATGGTTGATTAAGAACCCAATATGGTTAATTAGGACCCCAATGTGGTTGACTAGGAGAACTCAATATGGTTGACTAGGAACTCGATATGGTTGACCTGGAGCTCAATATGGTTGACTAGGAACTCGATATGGTTGACTAGGAGCTTAATATGATAACTAGGATCACACAATTTTTTTTTGTCCTTATATTTGTGTAATTCAAGTAAAGTACAGTTTCTCTAGTCCTTTGCTCCACCAGGAATGCAAAGACGAGAAGACAATCAAGCAGTCACCCAGGATAATTCCCCATGTTATTGTGGTGAGACCATTTTAAAATGTTTGTCTCAACACCATCTTTAAACCCAATTAATATCAGTCTCATTTCACATCCGTCAACTATTTTCTAGCAATACGATACAAAGACATTTTTTCACCCGACGACCACACCAAGGCAAAGTCAAGCCCTTTCTCTTGTACAAAAAAAAGGGAAAGTAGCTCCGAATTCATGAAGATCGGCGATAGCGTTAGCTGACATTTCTAATTCCATCACCATTTTGGAACCGTCAATTTATGCATTGCAATCCGTGAAATTAATCTTTATTCTGCAACTATTCCTTTCATTTCTATTGATCGTCTTATTTTCAATAATTGGTAAATACTTTCTTGGATCAAAGCATCGCTATTATAGAAGGGTAATATTTAGGAGACACTATTATAAACATGGAAAAGCAAATCAATCTAATAAACAAGAAACAAAGGAGAGTGGAGAAATTATATGGACAAAATCTCTCGTCCTCAAAAACGGATGTGGCACTAGTGCACAGCTAACAGATGGCACTGGTGCATAATGCAAAAAAGACATTAGCCAGTGTGTGAGAGAGAAACGAAAAAAAAGAGAGTAGGGGAATGAAGAGAGACTCTTCGTTTTCTGGACACAAACCAGCAACAAACCCATTAACCAAATTGCTCTGTGAGGACTGCGCTTCATTGTTCCCCGAGGGAAGGGACTTCTCCCTTTTATATGGGAAACGTAGCCATTTTAAGCGAACCAAATTTCTCTGGGTATAGACCTCACAGGCGTTGGCGTTGGTTTGCCTCTCCACCATTGGACTTGCTTTGGACTGGCGGATCTCCGAAATGAATTCTTAGGTCATCCATTTTGGCAGATTTTCTTTTGATTTGGATTTATCGGTCTTTTACCTCTGCTTATCTACCATTGGACCTGTCTTAGAATAGCAGAATATCCGGAATTTGTTTTTGGACGTCTAATATACCATTTTGGCGTTTTCAATCCATTGAAACTGTCGGTATAGCATCGGAGTCAATCTGAATCTTTCTTTAGACGTCCATTATACAATTTCTATGGTTTTTGGTTCCAGTTGGTTGGCTTTCTCCCTCTACCATTGCAATCGCTTCTGGTACGGGAGACGGTGGGATTCGTTGGTGTACGTCCATGATCGAATAGTACTCCCTATCTGGGTGTACTATTCGATCACGGACGTATATCAACGTTCCTTTGTGGTGCATGTCAGTAACATGGCTTTGCACGCTTCTTCTCCGTCTTTGCTCCAATCGTCCTTCTGATAGAATGACGTTTCACGCTTGCACTCATTTCAATCTAGGTTGAAGACGATATCATTCTGCTATGTCACTTGATTTGTTTCCCACACGTTAGTATATAAATTCAAGTTTCTCAAGCGTAACTATTGTTTATTATAAGCATTTTGTGAAGGTGTTTAACGCCCTCTTTCGCTCATATTCAGGTCTAGGTGTGGTAAAAGGAATTAATTATTGTGGGAAATAACTAAATAAATTGTACGGGGGTGTGGCAGGAGCTACAATAGTTGTTTCGCTAGGGAAATCTGTTGTAGGTGTCATCAAAAGGATTATATACCCACCCGGTCCAACACTTAAAGTGGTGTTTGCTTTAATTGTAGATCTTTTCTGTGTAGCGGCAGGAGGATGTTTTGTACAAAATTTACGCCAATAATGCAGTTTTGAGTGCTGAATACGAATATAACATTTATTTTGGGGAGAAATGAAAGGAGGTATTAAAAAAAAAACAAATTTAATGCGCACTAGTTTAGAACATTATTCTATAAACAATTATGATTATATACTGGGGGGCTGTGCCCCCCAGAACCCCCAATTGATGAAACTCAGGATCATCGTAGGGGGGGACCCCGCAGTGCTAATTGTCCCATCGTTCGCCCCGCCGATCGTAAGTAATGTTTACCGGGCACTGTACAGCAGTTGATTTCAACAATTACTTAAGAGAGGCAAGAAATGCATAATATAGTCTTAACCGAACCTAACCCACCGTGAGATGCTCGATTCCTACTTTTGTGAATTTATGTGGTGAAAACGCAATAGAAATGAAAATTTGTTTAAAAAAATATTATGGGATACTTATATCTAAATACAAATGAATGTTTGAAGAAATAATAAAGGGAGCGAACAATAATATTGGGAAATCATATGGCAATTTAAGTGCGTTTCTTTTCCATTTCGTTTTTTGTCAAAATGTATCGGTCAAGCCAAAATTTACAGTTTGAAATTTCTTTTTTTTTAGATATTTCCTTTCATTTCTCCAAAATATAAATGTTATATTCGTATTCAGCACTCAAAACTGCATTATTGGTGAAGATTTGGTACAAAAGATACGCCTGCCGCCAAACAGAAAAGACCCTAACACTTATTTAAGTGACAATGCTCTTGGTATCAGAAGTCACATGGACGCTCTTGGAAGCAAACGCCCTACAGAGTCAAATCTTAAACTTAATTCTCTCAGGCATCTATCAGAGTTTACTCTCAAACTTCAGGCAAATGTCAAATCAATTTGCACAAATAAAATCATTCATTTAAGATCTCAATATTCGATGAAGTTCAGACTTGGTATGATTTTTGAAGATGGACATCCCCCTAAGTACGAATCTGAAGTTGCCACTCTTCTCTAAAACTAACTCTTGATATCACAGAAAGAACAGCCCCGGTTTAGCTGAAGTCGAGAAATATCGGAAAAATCTCTCTTCGCCTGTCAATCCTCTTCCGTTCCTTGCCATTACTCGCTACAATCTCACGCTCATGGAGCCTTACAGCATCCTGTATAGCATCAGTTCCTCGTGATTTCATTCAGCACACTCTGCCTTTAATAGATAATGCACAAACAATCTTACCCACAGTAAAATCAAAGAAAAACACGCTATAAGCAAGTTTGAGTATATTCTAATAACTGGAGCGGGCGAATAATACAGGGTATGTCAAAATTAGTTTATCCCTTAAAATGTGGTAACTATTCCAAGATAATATAGGTCAGGGTGAAAAATGTTTAAATCGTTTTGATTTATGTTTATAACAAGTGACAAGTTGAGATATAAATAATATTCCAAATATGACAGATGTTTTTGAGTTAGATAATTACTAATGTTAAAAAGATTTTAATTCATTAAAGTGTTAACATGATTTTAACATACCCTGTATTTCATTTGCCATCACTGTACTTCAAATAATTTTGTGCTGCTATATCTTGGCAACGAAAAACAATAGGATCAGATGAAGTAGTAATTACACAGTTACACACTTCAACACGTTAGCTACGAATTGGATTACTTATGGTCTACCGATAGTTTCAGATACTCTTATTGTGTAATGCAATAGGACACTTGGGTATTCAAAGATTAAGGGCGATGTTGGTTCTATTTGATGGACGAATCATTATTCCTTGGTGAGTAATTTTATCCCCTAAACCCAACTATAATTCCTCATAGGTAGAGCAACGGTTTTTTTCGGCCTTGTATAAACAATGAATGTGAAGAAGCAAAGAAAAATGTACAAGTTAACGGACAATTTGGGTCAAAGTTTGTCCCTAAACCTAAAGACAATCAGCCTCCAATGGGGGGAACAGGAAGGCGAGTAGGAAATTAAAGAAAGAGCAGATTTGATGACAAATACAGACATGAGTCAATCGAAACATGGAGTCCAAAGGTCAAACGGGAGTCATCCTTGAAGTCATCATACGTTTCAGCCTCTGACATTTGACCTCTGTGTTTGCGTCACCCTTCAGCTGACAGATTTACTCTCGACAGTCGCGTGCTCGTCAGGAACCTTGGCATCCAATTACGCTTAGATCATTTCATCCTCTGGAAAATTCACCACTCAGAGGTTTATGGCAACCTTTAACCGGCTTGAATATCTCCACTATCACGGCGTATTTAAAGGTGGACAAATGAAAATGTTACGAAGAATGGGAAGAGAAATTGGAGCATTGGGATGGTAAATCTTGTCTGGCTTACAAGGTTTCCGATGTGGAAACCATCGGGTTTTTTATTCTTACTTCTAAGTAAATAATAATATTTTTGTCAAGGCCAACTAAACCATCCAGGCTAGTTGTTTTCTACCTGAAGCAAATGAATCTTTACGAACTTAAATTTCTTCAGGGTCCAACACACAGTTGTTCGTGATTATTTCAAGTTTATTTTTATTCAATTTCATGTATTCATTGTACATCCTAAAGGTTTCAACCTGATGTTTAGTTAAAATTATGCTGATTAGCCGATTTTATACTCTAATGTTCAAACTCAAAGGAATGATCCCATGTGTTTATCCATAATTCAGGTCTCTTGAGTTTATTCTTCGGTGTGGTTTCACTAGATATTTTTCTATGTAAAATAAATATTCAGTAATCACAATAGGTTTAGATCTAGTACATTGAAAATTAGTATTTGAACACTAGTTTTTAGAGGTTCCTGGTATCGTCATCAAGTGGAGCATCCAAAGACGCGTGACCTAACCCATTTTATAGACAAGTCTGAACATAACCGCATAAAGTTAGCCAGTCTCCATAACTTTGGCTAATTAATATCAGGTTGAATTTTTCAGAATGTACAATGAATACGTGAAATTAAAAAACCCTTCAAATAATCCCGAATGACTGTAGAATGAAGCCTATAAGGGTATTCCCGTTTTAATTTTGGTCAATTTCCTACGGAATCGATTCCCGAAGCAAAAAAAATACTCAAGTCTTAGAGGATTTTTCTTCTTTCAAGACACTAAAAAGATTAAATTCAAGTTATTTTGCTCTGATAGATCTTATTTATAGGAAAACAGTTACCATAACGGTGGAAGTTTATTGATAACTAATAACTTTTGACAATTGTTCAACTATTAATTAATTAGACAAAGTTGTTCTTAATGGAACAAATTTTAATATGATCGTAAATATTCAGATGCAACTAAAACCTCCAAAAGGAAAATACATAAGAGAAAATGACACTTTCATTTACAACATTTAAATGTATACTTGTGACTTGTATATATGCATATATATATATATATATATATATATATATATATATATATATATATATATATATATATATATATATATATATATATATATATATATATATATATATATATATATATATATATATATATATATATATATATATATATATATATATATATATATAGTGAAGCAAAGGTTAATATAAAATTATTGGTTGTTTATTGAGTCCAGTAAAATAGTGTATTTGATATCGAGCTCAATAAACAATTCGGAACCCCAGAGCTAGGCACTTCCGTGCCTCTACCCTTGTATCTCTATCATATATGCCTCAAAGTTGTCCATGCATTTTATTAGTAATATTAAAAATAAAATGAATACGTCTTGTCAAAATACTTTATTATCATTTAGCCTCATAAAGTTCGCTTTAATAGTGAAAAAACAGTAAAAATTGTATCGTGTCTATGTATATCCCCCTCCCCCTCAAAATAATAATGATCTTATATATTGTTGAGCAAAATATGGATCTCTTTACATTATATTTAAATTGCATTTGTCGAGCCTTATCGTTGACAAACAAAGAAAATAACAGTATCAAAATTAAGATTCCTCGCCAAACGAGATTCCATTGCCAAAGACACCTAAACTGTTTAGTCTATTTTGACATATAGTTGACCTCGGGACAATTTTTACTCTTGACAAAGAACTGAAAGACCGTTCTATTTCTGCAACAATAACTGTAAGAGTGCAAAGTATTCTGAGAGCAATGCATACATTTGGAAATTCTGGATGCTCAAATGTATCTGTATCACTGATTGTTAATGCGATAGATAACCGGGTCAGTTCAACCTTTATGGGTCCTCTTGCCTACATATTGTTTTGGGGATGATTGTATTTTGCAGAGTAATTAGTTGTCTTTAGATTAGGTCACTAAGGTTCAATGTTAACCTAGCCTAAAGTATTTAACATGTTATATAAACACCTAAAATCACAATAGATGATGAGACCCATAGTCGCCTAGCCTAAACTAATTAACCCATAAAATCAAATACCGAAAATCAAAATAAATAAGGATACCATATTAGCCTAGCCTAAACTGAGTAACTCATAAAATCAAATAACTAAAATCAAAATAGATAAGGAGAACATAGTCGCCTAACCTAAACTAATTAACCTAAAAAATACAAAACCTAAAGTCAAAATAGATAAGGAGATCATAGTCGCCTAGCCTAAACTAATTAACCTATAAAATACAAATGCCTAAAATTCAAAATAGAAAAGGGTACCATAGTCGCTTAGCCCTAAACTAATTAACCTATAAAATACAAATACCTAAAATCAAATTAGATACGGAGACCATAGTGGCTGAGCCTAAACTAATTAACCTATAAAATACAAATAGATAAGAAAACCATAGCCGACAAGTGTAAACTAAAGAACCTGCAAAATATCAACCTCTAAATTCTCAATTGATGAGGAGACATAAAAGTCAACAGCGTCGAATAGCCTTGAAGAAACAGGAAGTGGTTGAGGCAAGAGAACGTAGAATGACGAAAGGATATTTCACACCAATTTTTGCGCAAAGGAAACAAGTTTCTGATCCGTTTAAACAGATGCAAATAAATGAAATGAAGTGAATGATACGAGAAACAAACGTCATTTGCACCATCTTTTGATATAGGCCATTGGTAGCTTTGTGTGTATTATGACTTACAGATTCAGCAGATGCCATCGCTAAATAGCGAATTTGTGCCCTCTGATTTATTGTTCGAGTTTTAGCAGGATTTTATGAGGAGTGTTTCTATGTATAATAATCTGTTTGAGAACGTGAGTTTGGAGGCAAATCTGATCGCAGTTTAATATACATATTGCGAGATGAGGCGTCATTGCGGGGTGCTCCCCGCCTTAGAGCGCTCTGTAGACACACCAATCTATGGCTAGATGATAATGTAAAGCTTCAGCACTTGACGCTGTTTCCCTAACTTCTATAAAGACCAATGCTACGTTTTTATCTTATTCGGCCACAGTTTTCAGCAGCACTTCGTCTTGTAGACTCACATTGTATTTCTCGAAAACCAGGTTGAATTAAAAGTAATTTGCAACAGTATTTAATTATGATAATAATATTCAATTTTAACAAAATGGATTGGGATCGTGAATGACAAGTGAATGACTCTGTTCCCCGAGGAATGCGTGATGAAGAGAGTGAGTGAACTTAGAGTGAGTTAAAGTTTTTCCTTATGTGAATGGAACGTAGTGGTTTTTGAGATCGCGGATGACAATACTAGGTAGGACTTAGGGTACGGATTAAGAGTGTGACTGTCTGCGAATCCACCGATCCACCAATCAACGGAGGAATGATTGGTAAGATGAACTGAGTGGAGTTAGGTGAATTTAAGTCCTTCCTCGTAGGAAGAAGTGAATGTAAACGCGAATGGAAGGAAGACTCGTTCTCCTTATGAGATCAGCGGTTGTGAACTTGTCTCTCGAGAAGAGAGAGATTGTGTATTTATGTGTAAATTAAATAGGCGGAGACTGTGAGACTCAACAGGGGAAGAGCCTATGCACTCATTTATGTGCAAGTGCTCGTGGGAAGGAAGCAGCTCCCACATCCACAATCTTAACTTTGTGCCTTTATTGAGAATTATATTGAATTTGTCAAGCTGTGATGCAGATAATAAACAGAAGACGCGAACCTCTCAGCGTGAACTAAGAAAAGGATACCCGAAGGGTCATATATATATATATATTATATATATATATATATATATATATATATATATATATATAAATAAATATATATATTAATATATATATAAATATATATATATATATATATATATATATATATATATATATATATATATATATATATATATATATATATATATATATGCAAATTTTGTTGAAGACCATGGTGTATTTCGCCTTAGTTAATTTCCTTTGGCAACTTTCTATTCTTCTGTCTTTTTTATTCCATCTTGTAGATGGTACGAGTAGGTCACTTGTCCTGTATTCATCTCTCTTTTAAATGAATGGGTTTGGTAAAAAACAAACTAAATGGCTGAACTTCGGAGCGTCTTGATATATTATTTCCTCCTTTACCAATTATATGTGGAGTCGGAATCAGAGTGAATGAAAGAACAATTACAATTGTAGGGAAGTGGTGAGTAGTTGAGTGTCATTGATAGTGGTGTATTAGAATAGTGGGGTTTGGAAATAGTGGTGAGAATAAGGAAGTCTTAGGGTTGCAAGATTTGCAAAGGTGCCTGGAGATCATTATTTGTTTTGTTTGTTCTATTACTATTGTTTTATATATATATATATATATATATATATATATATATATATATATATATATATATATATATATATTACTATAAAGCGTTAAAAACTTTGGATTCGTGTACTAATTTAGCTATTTTAATGTTAACTTGATTTGTAGTTTAGTTGTTTAGATTCCTTTTATGTGTTTTTTGTTTCTACATCAATTCTTACGTGTGTCTTATTTGGTTTTGTAAATGTTTTTGCTATATTCATCTTTGGTTGTTAGTATTCGTGTTTTGTATGTTCTGTGACTCGTACTTACCTATTTTCTTTATTTTTATTCTTCATTGTCTTCACTAGGTAGTTGTGGTCTTCTTTGGTTTTGAGGTAAAATCGGTTTGGTTCGTTGTTATCGGTTGCTTTTTCATCAGCGGTTTTGGTCGATAGTTTTTTCCTATGCAAAAAATGGGACAATTGCGTCTCCAAGCTAAATGACGCTGCTTGGGAATATTGCGCGACTGGGACCTTGCTGGTTTTCTCTGATGAGTGGTATAATTTCCTCGTTGCTATACATTGTAATTTTCTCTTTCATATCTGACGCTCTTTCCTTTAAGTTCGTATTGAGCGGTTTGATGTCCACCGCTCTGTGCAGATCCACTTGCTTCCTCCTATCCCTCCTTCGTGTATTGGTGATGAGATACATACACTTATTTTTTATCTTCTGATTTAGGCCAACCTCTCCATGACATAATCACAGAGGATTTGTTTAAGTTTTGCGCTCTAAACCAGCTGGAGGATCTTGTATTGCATCCCCCTTACCCATACTTTATCGAATGCCTTTGACACGTCCTTGCATACTATGTAGATATAGCTCCTGTTTTTCTTCGCTTGAACAATCTTTTCCGTGATGACATATTTAACCATCTCGGTGCTTCTCTTCTTTCTGTGGCCATATTGCTGTTCATTGTAGAGCGAATTTTCCTCCAAGTGCTCGGCGAGTCTTCTCTTCAGTATTTTCTCTAAGAGTTTTCCCCTAATTTCCAGAAGGGATATTGGGCGTAACTCTCCTTCCTCGTCGTTGGCTGTCCAGGTTTGGCAATAAAGATCATTTTTGCCGTTTTTTATGTGTCGGGAAAGTAGCGTACATTTGGCAGGCATTAAAGATGTTGAGTAAACCTTCCCGCACGCATCTGGGTGCTTTGACGAAGTTTAACTTTGTCAAACCTTACCGTCCTGGAACTTTTTGCTTAAAGGAGTGGATCGCCCTAAATATGGCGGAAGCCCTGTGGTGGTTGTTATCACTCGCAGAAATTCTATTTGCTCTTTCTTTGTATGTCTCATGGACAATGATCCTTTAAATTGTGAGCGGGTAAGAAGTGGTATAAAAATTCCTTGGAGGTTCCTAGCTTAGGAAGATAATGGGTTTGATGGGGTAACGCTTTGTGCGAGGTAGAGTCACTGTGCCAAGTAGCTTAACGGTAGAGCATCTGGCCGGCAATCAGCAGACCCGGGTTTGAGTCCCGGCCAGGAATTTCAAACTTTTTTCCCTGGTGTTATTTCTGCCTTCTCGGTAAAGGATTGCCTTAATTGTGCCGCCCTCTGCTCTCTTTGATTTTAGTGTTCTTCTGATGTCCTTTCTCTTGCTTCTATAAAAAAACCCTCCTGTTTCTTATCACATTGCTTATTTGCGTCAACTTTCTTTTTCTCTTGTACTATATTGTTATATAGTCTGCAATACAAGGTTTCTGTATCTTTCTTTCTGTCTTCAAAAATTGTTTTGAAAGGCAGAAAATAATTATGGCGAAAGCCCTGTGGTGGTTGTTATCACCCGCAGAACTTGTATTTGCTCATTCTTTGTTTTATATATATATATATATATATATATATATATATATATATATATATATATATATACATATATATATATATATATATATAAAATAACATGTCATGTAAACAGATATAAAGACGTTACATGTTAAAGAGTTAAAGGATTGTAGGTACTATTCCTATTATTCAATTGAATTACTGCCGGCCTCAACCAAGGCCTTCAGGTGGCGCTAGAACCTTTTGCAGGCCTTTTCAACGGTCCCCTGTTTAACTTAGAGAAAACTTTGGTGATCCTGGACCTAAGCTCCTTCTTCATTGTGCATTGGCAGTTGTTGGTCTCTCTCCCAAACACACCGACCATATATTAGTCTAAAAGGCGCAGTTTGGGTAGTTGGGAGACCAGCTGTTCGGAGTGATTTGGTCAAAGAAATTGTCTGATAGCCAAGACTGGGTCCTCTTACTTGTGTGGCATGGCGCAGAATCGTGCTGGTGAACCGAAAGCCTCTCAGCTGCCACTTTCTCGATCGAGAACAACACTAACTATTCCAGGCACTTGATTTTTGAGGCCTTCCAGGGAGAAAAACGGGAGCATAAAATGAC
Source organism: Ceratothoa steindachneri (assembly GCA_963969495.1). NCBI lineage: Eukaryota > Metazoa > Arthropoda > Malacostraca > Isopoda > Cymothoidae > Ceratothoa > Ceratothoa steindachneri. The sequence continues at coordinate 65,659,857 of OZ018317.1, read as the reverse complement.
ACTTGCTACTGACCACCCCAAAACAATGATGTGAACTTAAAACATGGTATTCATGACCCTTGGTACATCTTTAGCGATACAGCAAGCCAGCAGTTGTTTTGCGAGATCACCCTCACATCCTGGCAGCAATTATTCTCGTCTGAAAAGAACGAAAGCATGCCACGCGGGTATGCCTTAGTTTATTCACAATCTTAGTAGCTCGTCGTTTCCGCTTGTCCTATATCTTTTGCGATAGAAGCTTGCCCTTCCTCGTCTTACATGAATAGTAGAGGATGCCCTTTTACACTAGCTGCCTGATAAAAGATTCTGACAATCTCTTGTCCCTGGCTATGGATCTCATTGACATGCCGGGATAGTTAATAATGATGGCGTGGGTCTCTCCAATAAATATGGGTTTTTTTCGTATCAGAAATGGTAGATCCAGGTTTCCGAGCTGCCGAAGTCTTGCAATCAGAGCCTCATTGATCCAACTATTTTACGATCCCCACACATTCATATATCTTTGCAATGGAGTCGACTAAAGAATAAATCGTGCTTTTTCCAAATGTTGGGAGAATTGAATTCAGTCATTTTATTGTTTTTTCACATACGATGCGCAACTGAGTCTACTATATTAAGAGGAAAAGAGAACCGACGTCAGCGAAAGTCGAGCTCAACAAGCTCTTCAGGTTCAAAAATCTGAACATGACCAACAAAAATAAGATTTATAACGCGCTCATAAGATCAAAGCTGTTGTATCCACCTATACATATCAACAATATCTCCAAAACGAAATTGAGACTCCCCTAAAGGGTACAAAATATAGCCATATTCTTACTCACTAACGTTAGAAGGAAAGAAAGAAGGAGGCAGAAGGACCTACATCAGATGATCCAGATGACACCGATTAACTTGGAACTTCAATCAAGAGCCCCAAATATCAGGGAGAAAGTCACAGGACGCACGACCGACGAAATCTGACAAAGACACGTTGACATTCCGTTGGAGGACATACACAGAACAACGAAAAACTTTACCGGCAGTAAAGCAAGACCAAAAGACAATAAGAACCAATTTAGACATAAGACAACGCATATGAAACAAGGACACACAATAAACTGCACAAAGAACCTACAATAAGAAGAACACTAAAAATACAAAAACAGACAACGAGAGAAATACAAAAAACACCTACCAAGGCTTGAACGCCACAAGAAACTACCACAATTTACATGAAACAAAAAGAAAACACACAAACAAACATGATATATCATCACAAACCAAGAATAACATAAGCAACAACAGAAAAAGAGTACGCAAAAAACTTGAAAATAAGATAAAATCAATGAGAAGAACAATCTGAAAGAAACGCCTGCGATTCCCTTTCACCAAGGATTTTCTACCCTTCAATCTCCCTTTTACAAGAGAAATCTATCCCTATCTATCCATATCTTACTATTATGTATATGTGAATATAGGATTGCAATTTTAATCATATATGTGTGTATATACTTTCCTTTCACAACTTATTATGTCCAATGTCTAATCAGCTAAAATGGAAATACATGGATAAGTTTAAAAATATGTTTGAGAACAAAAAATTGATGTTGGATATAAACAAAAGGAGGAAAGGGTTCAGGTAGTCTGTTCCAAGAATTCAAATTGGAGGCGCCACCAGGAGACCCCTACTCTCGAGTGGAAAAACATGCTCCCGAGAGAACTCAAATGAAATATTCACCTGATCACGACCAAAAAGAACAATAACAAATACAAGACAAGACCAAAATAGGCGAAATGGCTAACTACAATTAAAATACTAGACACCGAAAATGACAAAATGAACAATAATATTAAAAAGAGGCGAACTGCCCACGCCAATAAACAATTAAACAAGAACAAAAAGAGGCAAAGTGCCCACAATGAAAAACAAATAATAAAAGAACAAAAGAGGCAAAATGCCCACAAACCGGTAACATAAATAAAAATAAGTCAAATGAAGCACAAAATAGGAGATAGCATATACTATAATTGAAAGGCTTGAATGACATAACGGTGGAAATAGACAAAGTTTATATATATATATATATATATATATATATATATATATATATATATATATATATATATATATATATATATATGAAAATTAACCCACAGGAAAATGAAAAAATGAATCCAAGCACTTTCGAAAGTGCTTGGATTCATCTTTTCATTTCATGTGGGTTAATTTTCATATTATTGCTTTCTTCATTTGCCACTTTGTGAGTTTTTTCATTATAGATATATATATATATATATATATATATATATATATATATATATATATATATATATATATATATATATATATATATATATAAACAAATTAAAAAATCTAAAAAAATAAAAAATAAAGAAAATGAAAATAACGAGTGAGAGAAAGAAAAAAATAAAACAAAAAAAACTGCAACAATTGTCGCAAAGCGGCTAACCCCACCACCAGTAAAACACTGATAGCACAAAAAAGCAAACAAAAGAGAGTAAAGAAAAGAGAAGAAAAGAACTCAAGAGATGCCCTCTAATTTAGAGCAATACTCAACTTCTATTTGACCTATATTTATCTAATACACATTTCAACAATTTATTCATCTCATCTCATCTCCTTCACCATTCTGCCCCGAAGATGACCCGCTGCTGGGTCGAAAGACCTCTAGGCAAATAAAGCTATGCCTCTTCCGAGCAATTTTCCTCGCCTAGAGCCATCTGCTGATACTATAGTCACAGCTATAAGAAAGCTACAGCCAAAAGTAAACAATGCAGCCGTTGTTGTCGACCTCAATGAATCCTGCCTAAAAAAAAATGGCCTCCTTCCAATATATATAGTTTTAGGCGATTAACAATATTTACCACATAATTAATTTCCCTAGTACCCAAATAATTTACAATATTTACAACATAATTAATTTCCCTAGTGCCCAAAATAATTTGCCAATGTAACGATTTTAATAAGAGAAAAATATCGAATCTATATTAATCAAAGAAATCCCAAACTTTAATCTGTCAGAAGGTCAACACAAATGTAGCCGCCATGTATCTAACCTCATTTATATATATATATATATATATATATATATATATATATATATATATATATATATATATATATATATATATATATATATATATATATATGTATGTATGTATATGAAGTCTCAAAGCCATATCGTTACCCATAAATCGCTGGATTTTCTTGCGACCAATATGTGCACCAGGACACCTAAGTCTCTTTCCCACTCTGACTATCCTAAAACTCTCATATGCAGTTTATAATTATTCAGTGGGTTACACCTACCTATACTAACTACACTACACTTGCTTATGTTAAATTCCAATTGCCATTTCTCTACCCATTCGTAGTATAGTCAATTCATCTTGTAATACCTCAGCATCAGATTTGGACCTTATAATCTTACCTAACTTAGTATCATCAACAGATTTACCTAAATCAAGATCATTAATATAAATAAAAAAATAACAATTTACCCAACATTTACCCCTGAGGAACCCTAGTGGTAACTTTTCCCTACTCATATTTAATCGCGTCTATACTAACTCTTTGTTGTCTGTCACTAAGCTACGACTGCATCTATCTAAAAATAATTCCGTCGATCTCATGCAATTTAACTTTATTCAAAAGTTGTAAGTTTGGCAATCTGTCGAAAGACTTACTAAAATTCAAGTAAACAATATCATATTTTTCCTCTTTCTCGGCAGCATCATACACCTTTCTATAAAAGGACAGTAAATTAGTGAAACACGATTTACCCCTAGTAAAGCCGTGTTGAGATTCATAAATCAATTTATGTTTATCTAATAGATTTCGCTATTATAGATGCCATCATTTTCCCTACCACTGATGTCAAACTCACTGGTCGGTAATTAGACATGATTGTTTTATCCCCCTTCTTAAAAAATAGTTTCCGGTGCTTCACTAAATTTGATTCTATCTATTTCATTTGATACTATCTTCCTTGTAATTAAAATATCCTCTAATTTCTCCGCATCATTACAATTAGTGTATCCTCGAGTGTAAATACTGAAAGAAAATACTTATTTAACATCCTAGCCATTGCATCACTATCTCTCACTAACTCTCCATTTGTAGTATTAAATGGGCCTATTTTATCTCTAGTCATAGTTCTGTATAATTCAAAGAAACCTTGGGTCCTTCCTCGCTTTAATTGCCGCTTTAATTTCATAATTTCTCACTGCTACCCTAATTAACTTTTAATGTCCTGAGTTAGCTCATTATATCTTATTTGATCCTCAGCATTTTTATTTGCCTATAAAAGCCCACTTTAATGCCAATATAATGCTTATTTTTATCTGACATCCATTTAGACCTAACACCCTTGGCTCTAATCTCTTTATATGGAATGTTCATATTCTGTCCACCTATTAATTGTTTAATCAGTCTTATATTCCTCACCAACACCATTCTCCTCTACCTGAGGGTTATCTTTTCAATCGTCTGTTTTCATTGACATCACATTTCCTGACCCTACCTAACTCGCTAGTCCCCAAAGAACCGTCTCCAGGTACCTCATCAGACCTTGATAATCTGCTTTTTAAAGTCTAGAATTTTAATCTTATTTATTCTACTAAGAACCTCGTTCTGTTTTAACTTAAATATAATTTGTCAATGGTCGTTATTTCCCTAATTTCCCACAAATCTCTGAATCGCTAATGCATTCTTCCCTATTTGTTAGGACTAAATCCAATATATTATCATCCATAGTGGCTTGGTTTATAACCTGTCAAAGAAATTTATCCTGCACCATAGTACAAAATTCCCCAGCCTCCTGATCCCGTACAAGAGCTTCCCAGTCTATATTTCTATAATTAAAATCATCCATTATACACACATGTTTACTTCTAGATTCACGTTCTATCTCCTGGCACAGAGGATACGAAGCTTTCTTACTAAGATTTGGCTCTTTTAATAACAATTCCATGACAAGTTTATCCTTTCCCTCCTTAACATCTAGTCATAATGACTGTGTTAGCATCGTTTTAATTGTAGTGTTTTAACTACAGTGAAGATTATTTCTAATATAAATAATTTCAACCCGCCTCCTTTCCTCTTGTTCCTATCTGTATGAAACATGTTATAACCATCAATCTGGAGCTGAAGTCTAAAGTTCTTTCCTGCCAAATCCAGCCATGACTCTGTTATCGCAATAACATCAAAATTCTCTATACACAATATCCCTATTTAATAATTCCATCTTATTGCGTATGCTTCTACTATTTGTGTAGTATATTTTCAATGTCTCTCTTTATGGTCCTATCATTACAACACTCTACCTTCCTAGTCCTATGCTCATTTCCAAGTCTGTTACTCTCCAAATTCATCTGAATGCCCTCGCCCCTATTTGACACATCCTACTTACCTTGATAGCCTATTCCAACACTTTCCTCGAGAGAGTCACTTAACACTTTCACACCATTGCGACTCAAGTGCAACCCATCCATTACATACAAATTCTCCCAAAATCTTACTACTTGTATCCAAAAACACTACCCCTATAATATCACATAATACTTTCCCTCTCTCACTGATCCTAACTGCGCGCGAGATCAACTCACTGCATACTCTAAGCCTAGGTAAAATTTATGATACTGCATACTTCCTACTACTATCCCGAAACTTTCCTAACAAATCCCTATATCAAGACACTAGCTCCACCGAACTTGTTTTCCCTATGTCATTCACTGCCACATGTACAACAACAGCTTCATCCACTATATTTCCAATTCTCTCACTCACATCCACTACACGTGGACCTTGCCATCAAACTGTAATTGTCCTCTTGCACTCACGTTTACAAAAAGTCTTTTCTAAATACCTGACCTGTGAATTGCACATCACAAAAGCTTCAAGCACTTCTTTTCCTTCACCTGCACCTATAACCAGCCCTTCTCCTAAGACACTAAACCTATTGCCACAAGTAATAGGCAGAGACGTACTCTCTTTACCTATGTCTACTGTCCGCACCCCCTTAACACCGACATCCCGAGTTCCATCTGGAACATGGGATGCATCATTAGCTACCTGATTCCTTCCTTCCTTTACCACCCTCCACTCACTACCCTTTACACTAATCCTAGCGAATGTAAATAGCCTAACCTTACGATCCCAAGAATTTCCCTTGGGCCTACTGCTGAGATCCCTGCTAAGCTCAGTGACTAATTCCTCAAGCGTAGCTATTCTTTCCAAATCCGGCGCTCTTCTTTCCTCTAGCTCCAGCACACACCCTCGCAGCCTGATGTATCAGCTTAGGCTAGGCGAGTGTATTAACAACCCCTCTGTATCTGCTTAGGATAGGCAAGGGTATTAATAATCCTGTTGCATCTGTTTAGGCTAGACAATGAAGTTAACAATCCCGCTATATATACTTAGGCGAGGCAAATATATTAATAATGCCGCTGTATCTTCTTCGGATAGACAAAGGTGTTAATAATCCAGCTGTATCTGCTTAGGCTAGACAAAAGTGTTAATAATCTATCTGATTAGGCTACGCAAGGGTGTTAATAATCCCGCTCCATCTGCTTAGGCTAGACAAGAAAGTTAACAATCGCGTTATATCTATTTAGACTAGGCAAGAGTGTTAACAATCCCCTTGTATCTGGTTAGGATAAGCAAGGGTGTTAATAATACCATTGAATCTGATTAAGCTAGGCGAGGGTGTTAACAATCACATTGTATCGGATTAGGCTAGACAAGGGTGTTAACAATCCCGTTGTTTCTGCTTAGGCTATATAAAAAATCAACTGATTTCCTCCTTATGGATGTTTAACATGGTCTTTAATAAAATCAACTAAATTATCTATCTCAATAACATTCCTGTTAATTTTCTTAAGATGAAAAGGTGTTTTCGACTCTCTCTAAAGGATAGATACACGTACGACTTATTAGATGGAAAATGTGTGGTCAAATTGAAGAGACGAAAAATATGAATATAATTCTATTTATTTAATACAATGGAAACAACCAGATGATGAATATAATCTTATGATTTATTTATTTATTGTACGAGAATATAATTGGCTTGGGAAATACTATATTCAAGAAATTGGTAAGAGAAATATTATTTAATTTATGCTTAGTCACATATAAAAAGGCTAATTTGCCCACGGGAATTAAACAGGCGAGAATATGAAATAATTCATCAATAGTGTATATATTAAATCACTAAAAAAATAAGTTCAAAATAAGCTTAGAAATAAATTATAATATGGTATTAATGTGAAACTAAATTGAGATTGTGGGAGTGCAGTATTTGAATTAGGATTGTAAGAATTGTAAAACTACATAGTAGGAATGTAGAGTTTGTAGGATTTGAAATAGTAGGACTTTTAGTATTTAAAATAGTATATAGTAGGATCATGTTAGTGATATGTGCAAAAGTAGGGAACTGTTCCAATGGAGTCACTAATCACATAGGTTTTGCTTGAGGAACAAATGGGCGGGAATCAAGAGCATGTAATTGTAGCGTTCTGTGACATGGCGTCACGTAAATATATATCTGACGTCATGTCACAATTGGTGTTCGATTTCGTACACGAAACAATTAAATATTTTTAAAGAAATTTATAAATTACATGATTAAACGTTATAATTAAATTGCTCTAAATTGATATATAAATGAATTAATGGGAACGAAATTGAACCATCTATACGGGGTAAAATGAATGACTTATAATATAAATGAACTTTTTCTTCCAGACGGACTCTACCTCAACAATATGGGTTCAATAAGGGTGTCACAATTGTTTACAGAGGCAATCACTCAATAAAATAATAAGTAATTCTTTCCATACTAGCAATCATCAATTAAGATCTTGTAAAATCACGAGGGCCCCCATCCGTAACACCTTGAAGGTTTTCTATGTCAACGCTCGTAACATTCGTAAAGATTTTTCAGATTTAGAGGAAATTGCGTTAACAAATAATTACGACATAATCGGCATAACAGAATCGTGGTTAAATATCAAAAACAGGGATTTCCTAGCAGAGTATAAACTACCCGGATACAAAATGTTTGAGAAAAGTCAAATTAATAAAAAGGGAGGTGGTGTCCTATTTTATATCAAAGAAAATCTCAACCCAATCCAATTATCAAAGCCACAAAGTTCAAACGCTTACACATCGTACTTACTTCTTGAAAACAAGTACGGGATGAAAATAGTACTGGCCCTAATATACAGACCTCCAGCTCAGCTAGTGAAAACCGACTGCCATATCTATGAACAAATCAGCGAAATAAGTAACACGGATGATACCGTAACTTTGGGCGATTTTAATTTACCAGTATCAAAGTAGCGAGAATCACTATCCGCTCATTAAGGAAATGAACTCTATACTAACTTGCAAGAAAGTTCATTAACTCAATTTGCACTACGCCCTACTCGTGGAACTAAAATACTCAACCTAATTTTTGCAACAAAACAAGATTTTATAGAGGATATTAATGTCGGAAAGGAATTTAGTAATAGCGACGACCGTGCAATCACATTTACTATAATTTCACTAGAAGCTATATAATTAGTAGCAAGGAAAAAGTCCCCGATTTTAGAAATGCGAATTTTATTAATCTCAGAGTAAAATTTAAGCTAAAAAACTGGAACATTTTGCATGACAACAATGGATATTTTTTACTAGTTCTTACTTCGAAGAGGTATAAGAATTTATACCCTTAAAAATTGACGTTCGCCACACAAAAATAAAACTAAGTTGTGTAGTAGAGAGATAGCTAACGGCTTACGAGAAAATAGGAACGCCCATAACAGATTAAAAATCTCTGACGATGAGGCAGAACGCGCCAAGTACACAGACTTACGATGTAAATCCAAAAGGTTAATCAAACAGAGTAAAAAGTCACTGGAATCACACGTGGTGAATCAAAGTAAAACCAACCCGAAAGAGTTCTATAGTAACATAAGACAAAAGAGAGAATCAACTTCATCTATCGGACCGCTAACTGAAGAGAACGGAGACTTTACCACGAACGAAGAGCGAATGAGCTGTATCTTAAACACATTCTTTACATCAGGTTTTACTACAGAAGATCTTAACGATATGCTAACACGGGCAGCTGTCTAAATAGGTAACAACAAGGTGTTAAGCAGTATCAGCGTTACAGAAAGAGTCGTATTGAGATGCATTGAAAAACTTAAGATAAATAAGTCTCCCGGCCCGGATATGATCTCCCCTTGGGTATTAAAGGAAGCCAAAATTGAACTAACCAAACCGCTGTTGTCATTGCTTAATTATTCGCTACAGACCGGAACAATACCCGATGAGTGGAAACTCACTAACGTAACACCAATATTTAAAAAAGGCAGTAAATCCCTACCTAGTAATTTTCACCCAATTGCTTTATCTTCTAACCTTTGCAAATTGTTAAAAACACTTATACGCGACGAACTCGTTAACCACTTGGAAGAAATGAAGTTCCTTAGAGACACCCAAGGCGGCTTTGGTAATAAACGATCTTTTCTAACGAATCTATTAGACTTCTTTAATGACTTTTTTAATGAATACTACGAGAGTAAAGCAGTTGACATAGTTTACCTCGACTTTCAAAAGGCCTTCAATAAAGTTCCCCACAAACGTTTACTAACTAAGTTAAAAGCGCACGGAGTTCAAGGCGCCATAGCGAGATAGATAGAAGACTGGCTGAGCAATCTTAGGCAACGCGTAGTTATAAATGGAAAATCATTTAGCTGTATAAGTCCAAAAATACAATCCTTACTCTTTATAATTCCTTGGTTTGTCCCATTTTGGAATACTGCGTTCAAGCCTGGTGCCCGTACTCTCAGAAAGATAGAGCGAAATTAGAACGAGTCCAACGAAGGCTTACTAAAATGGTACCTAGTTTAAACAACAAAACATACGAAGAGCGACTTAGAGAAATAAATGTATTTCTGTTACCTCAGCGTAGATTAAGAGGGGACCTAATTCAGGCCTTTAAAATTATCAAAGACATAGACATTATTGAATGCAACAAATACTTCACTATCAACTAGTCAAATTACACGAGAGGAAACGGTTGCAAAATTATAGGTAAGCATTTTAACTCGCACAAATCTAAGAATTCATTTTTTAACCGAATCGTCAACTTATGGAATTGGCTTCCTCGTAAAGTAATAGACTGCAACACCGTAGATACTCTCAAACGTCGTATAGATAAATGCCTTGAATCTAATCCTCGACTAACAGCGTTTTCTAGTAAATAATTAACTACCTAGCCTTCAAGTGACAGGTTCACCGATTTTGCAAAGGGTACTATTTATCTTCCTCATAATCTCTATCCCAGGTCACCTAGTATGGACCAGAAGGTCTGTTGTGACCCGTTTATCTATGTAACTCTATATTATAACTTGGAGCAAAATGAACAAAGTGTCTCTATGCGTGTTCGGTTGGCTACAGGGTTCACCTGTTTGTTATAAGTATCTGAATAAAATGTATACATGGTTTTGGTAAATTTTACATGTATCGGGTGTTTCATTTATCTCTGGCACTTTTTCATTACTTGTAACGTAACTAGTTTGGACAAAAGGCGTTACAGCCGTATAAAGTTAGAATTTTAGAATTTTCATTAAAAAAAAATGGATAGACATAATGTTTAAAATTGGCAAAACCGAAGAAAGGAATAAACCAAACCTAACAAAATGATGTTGCACTTGTAGAACAATTTGGTACCAACACAAACATGAGTGGCTTTGGCTATAAATATAATGTGTAAAATTATTCACTCAGACGCCTCCCCTGCAAAAAAAAATCTTAAATCAGAAACTAACGTATATCTTTTGACTTAATATAAGAAAACTAAAGACGAAAGCGCTTTGAGTCTGTGGTGCATCATCACAAAACCAAACACAACGCTACACTCTTCCGTCTCGGAACACACCGAAGGTGTTTCTACATCTACACTCCCTTGAGGCGAAACGAGTAACCTTCTCTTGTGCTACGAAAAGTTCACTGTTCGCTGGTTGGTTGTATAATGCATTAATGCTGTATTTCTCCCCCCCCTCCTAAAGCATTTCCCCCCCTCTTCCTGCCCATTCACCACTAACAAGGAATGCACCCAGGTGCCTTCGGGGGTCCCATTCTTTATGTGAATTTTAATATCCGAATTGGAGGGGGAGCTTGTGTGCACGAATGAAAAAGGGAGCCGGTGCGATTAATTAACTATGTAATTATGCCTACAATAAATCATTTAAGGGATCAGGGGTAATCAGTGTTTTCGACTTAATAGATATATGTATATATATATATATATATATATATATATATATATATATATATATATATATATATATATATATATAGTAAATCTTAAGTTCCAGAAAATTAGAACCAGATATTAATGCATTGATAAAATATTAATTATTATGATGCTACAACATAAACAGAATGGTAACAAATAAATAAAAGCTACAGATTAAGAGGATGGTGGAGAATTAATAGGATTGTACAGAAGTAACGAGATGCAGCAATAACGGAAAGGAAAAGATTCAACACGATGTTACCGAATTTGATGCATGAAAGATATTTACCATAATATTTTAGAATAACACGGATAGTAAAGATTAAAAAAGGTGGTACAGAATTAACAGGATCTAGAGAATTAAGAGGATGGTACAGAATTACCTCGTTAGTATCTACTCAACACAATTGCAATGAATTAAACACCACAGTAGCTAATTATTAGCAATTTGCAATATTATCACAATGGTAGAAAATTAAAAGGATCGTAAAGAATTTTATCCCAAAGGTAGAGAATTTACAAACTGATACAGAATTAACAACATAGTAGAGAATTCACAGGATTGTATAGAATTAAGAAGATGATACAGAAATAAAAGAGTAGCACGAGATTAACATGATAGCACAGTATCATCAGGATAATACAGGATTAAAAAGGTGGTAGAGAAGTAACTTGTTACATAATTAACACTAAGGTTGAGAATTAACAGTTTATTCAGAATTAACAGCATGGTACACACACAATTACCAGGGCGATACAGATTCAGAAGGTTTGTGCAGAATTAAAACTATGCTACAGAATAAACAGGATATTAGTATAGATTTACAGCATGCTAAAATAATTAACAAGGAGGTACATAATTAACAGGATGCTACAAATTCAACAGGGTAGTAGAGAAGTAAAAGGAGAGTACTGTATTAAGTTAGATATAGAAAATAATATGGTTGTACATAATCACCAGTATGGTACTGAATTAACGGAAAGGTACAAAATAAACAGAATGTTACAGAATTAATACGATGCTACATTATCATTAGGCTGGCAAGGATTAGCACAATGTGGGAGAGAATTAGAGGATTGTAAGGAATTAAAGGGTAGACAGAGTTAACAGGTAGATAAAGAAATAACAATTTACTTCAGAATTTACAGGATGGATGGTACCTAAAATACAGGATGGTACAGAATTGACAGGGTAGTACAGATAAAACAGAATGGTAAAAATGAAAAGGATGGTACAGAATCAACAAGATGGTACAGATTTAAAGGTATAATCGGAAAGCAATAGGATAGTACATACTAGTAGGATAGGGGTGGCAAAAAGGGAACAGGATGGTGCATAATAAACAGGATTCGGAAAAATCAAAAGCTATTTGTAAGGATTAACTAGATGGTGCAGAATAATTATTTATGACAAAATTAAATGGACAATACTGAATAAATAGAGAGCTACAGAATTAACAGTGTTTTGTACAGTATTAACCGGAAGGTAGAGATTTAACAGTAGGGTACATAATTAAAAGCAAATACAGAATTCAAGGATGGAATTAACACGATGGTACTAAATTAACAGCTTGTACAGAATTGGGACGTTGGTAGAAAAGAAATAAATCAATTTTACCTAAGCAAAGAGATGTTACTAAAATAACATGCTTGTGATGAGTTAGAGAGATGATACAGAATTAGAAGGATATTAAAAAAAAACAGGATGTTACAAAATAATAGGTTGGAAAAAATTAACAGGATAGTGCAGAATTAACTGGAGTGTAGCTAATTATCAGGATGATACATAAAAAGATGATTGTATAAAATTAACAAAATGATACATAATTCATGGATGGTTGAGCATTAATTGTATCGTACCCAATTAACAGGACCCTACATAATTAATAGGCTGTTACAGCTTAACAGGATTCTAAGGAATTCACACATGGTACAGAACTGGACACTACAGAATTACAGGTTAGGACATGATGAACAGGATTCTGCAAAATCAAAAGGCTATTGTGTAGCCTGCTTTTTGATAATAATTTTGAATATGTTAACTTACCATTAGTTTATTACTTTCTTGCAGGTTCTTTCCGTATTTATTTATTTTTTTTTAATCAAAGTGTAAATTGATAAAAAAACACCCCTTTCAAATATTAATGAAAAATGTGAAGCACTCTTGTATCTGCATTGGTTAAAAAGACAGCGGACAATATTTTCAAGATGTTGAACCCCATTTTGAGCAAATTCGGGGGTTCTATATCTACATATCAAACGGCTTAAAAAGACAGACCCCTGTCTTCCACGAGTGAGGACCACACTGCTCTGATCAGTTTAAACCCAACTCTCATCAAGAACGTGATGAATAAGATCAGGCGAAATCCACGGAGGAGCACCCGACAACTTGTTTGGATGTCAAAGTGAGTTATGTGGCCAGGCATAAATTGCTGAAAGATGATCTGAATCTTCGTCTATCCAAGATAGCTTCTAAAGGACATCTCTTTTTCCAACCCCACCAAAAATAAGAGAGTCTAAAGAGCAAAGCTGCTCCTCCAACGGCTCCTGAATGACTAGTAGCCTCCAGTTCTGTGACCAGGTGAGAAGTTGTTCACTGTCTAGGCCACCCACAACATACAGAATTATTGTGTTTGAGGACAAAATAAAAATGATATTCTGGTTGTACAGCAGACATCTTTCAAGAGACAGAACCTAGTTTCGATGATGGTTGTGGCATCCATAATATCAACGGGACAAATAACACCTCTCATTTTCATTGAATGGGAGTAAAGATCAATCGGCATGTTTATTTGGACATTTTTAAGCAGAAAGTTATTCCCTGGTTGAATGCCACCATAGTAAATGCTAATGCAACCCTTCAACAGGATGATGCAATTTCACATACAGGTAAATAGGTTCAGGAATGGTTCCAGGCAAATTTAAAGGGGTTTTGTTCAAAGGAAATTTGTCTTTCTAGCTCACCAAATTTGAACCCTATGGACTTTGGATGTGATGGATGCTTGAAGAGGCGGCCTGTACCAAATCTCACCAAAGTGTTGAAGTTCTGAACAGCAAACTGGAAAAGTGCTGAAAGGAAATATCAGCTAAAACAATGCGTGCCACTTGCGCTCAGGTTATAAATGATTAGACTTTGTTGTGTAATCGACGCAAAAGGCGATCCATTTGAATATTAGTTACATCATCTTGTAGCAGAAAATTTTATCTTTCGTTTTAGTCTAAGCATTATGTAATATTACATTGTGTTCTGAAAATAAGTAAATAAATATCATTTTACACTTCATGTTTCCACCCTGTAATACCATGATACAGACGTAACAAGATGGCAGTGACGATGGCAGATTTATAAAGATAGTACAGAATTATAGGATTGTAAAGAAGTAACAACGATGCTCCTGAATTAACTATCTGGTACAGAATTAACAAAATGTACAGAATTAGTAGGGTGGTGCAGAATTAATATGATTGTTCTTAATTAGTGGGATGTTACAGAAATAAAAGGGTGGTAATGAATTAACAGGATGATATATAAGTAAATGTTTGTACATTTTAACAACCTGGTAGAAAATTAGCAAGCAATAATTAGAGTAACAGAATGGTACATCATTTAGAGGATACTAGAGAATTAACAGCAGGGTAGAGAATAAACAAGATAGCACAAAATTAATACATAATACAGATTAAAAATCGCCAATTCCTTGGTAGTGCAGAATGAACAGTGGGTGTTAATATTAAAAGGATAGTACAAAGTTAACAGCTTGATAACTAATTAACAAGAGAGTACATAATTACAGGTTGATCAGGAGCAACAGGGCGAGACCGAATTAACAGTATTGTACAGACTTCTAAGGCTTGTTGCCTAATTATTCAATATAGACAATTACCAGGTTAGTACAGAATTAACATGGTGATAGAGAATTAATCTGATGCTGTCGAAGTAACAGAATCGTAAAAATTAACAGGTTGGTGCAGATTAACAGGTTGGTAGGAAAATAGCAGGATGGTACATAAATAACTGAATGGTACAGAATTAATAAGATTATACTGAACTAACAAGTTGTTACAGAATTAAGAGCTGGATAATTTATTAACACAATGGTAGACAATTAAGCAGATGGTAGGGAACTAACACAACGATAGACAATTAACAGGATGGTATAGAATTAATAGGATCGTACAAAATATTAAAAGGATGATATAAAATTAGCAATATGTTCCATGATTAACAGATAGCTACACCATAAACATGATACTAGATAAATTAAAGGGTTGTAGATAAAATACAAGATGCGATAGAATTATTAAGGTTGCACTGAAGTCACAATGATGATACAGAGGCACATGTTGGTAGAGAATCAACAGGATGATAAAGAGTAACATGATATTAATGCAGATTAACAGGATGTAGAGAATTACAAGATAGTACATAATTATCAGGATGTTACCGAATCAACAAGATAGTACATAATTGAATGAAAGGTACTTAATTAACATGGTTTGTTTAGTAATAACCGGATGCTAGCTCTTTAACTGTAGGATACAAATTTAAAAGTATAGTAGTGAATTAACAGGATGGTACTGAAATACCAGTTTTGTACAGAATTAAGCGTATAGTATTGAATTCACAGGATTTAACAAAATTAATAGGATAGTCCAGAATTATTAGGATATTCGAAAATGAAAAGAATAGGAAAGATTTAACAGGATAGCACAAAATTAACAGTTTGGTACCTAATTAACATGATAGTACAAACTAACTGGATGATGCCGAATTAACAGGTTGGTGCATTATCACAGAATATTACAGTATTATTAGGATGTTAAAAAACAACAGGATGATACAGATTTAACAGAGTAAGTCATAATCTGTATCTATAAGACGCTCAATCTGTTCCTGCGGCCATAAGTTGTTCGCTCATAACTAACGGTCATTCACGCGCGCGTAAACTGCCGGGCGCGCGCGGTGAAACGTTTACTTAATGTAAGTATATTATATGATATTATATAATCTTCTATGATTAATTTATGATAAGTAGAGTGCGCAACTCTCCTGAATTTTCCCTCATCCAAAAAATAATAATAAAAATGAGGACGCAAAGATATGTTTGTGCCACAATATAAAAATTTTAAACAATTTGCATTTCTATTCACTTGCAACAGGACTTTTTACCCCAGGCAACTCCAGGTGCTTATGCTAGTTAATATGATAATATATAATTAACAAATGAAAATAATTAACAATATATTTCAGAATTAACATGACTGTACATAATTAACAGACTGGTACATAATTTAGTGAATGGTTGAAAATTATCGGTATAGTACAGATTAACAATACAAAAACAGAACAAAACAGGCCGTTAGAGGATTAACAAGATCGCACCTCAATAATCATAAGTTACAGAATTAAGAGTATCATAGAGAAGTAACAAAATGGCAGAGAATTGGCAGATAAGAACTGTATTAATGCAATGCTAGAAAATTGGGAGCATAGTAAAAACGTAATCAATGTGACAGAATTAATTAGGGTAGTTGTTACTTATTAACAGGATAGTACAGAATTCACACGATCTTATAGAATTAAGAGGATAGTACAAAATAAATAGAATAGTAGAGAATCAACAGGGTGCTGCAGAACTAAAATGGGGTACAAAATGAATACGATGTAAAAGAATTAAGATAATGTACGGAATTAAAGGCGTAGTAAATTACCACGAAGTACCGAATTAACAGGTTGGAGCAGAATTAAACAATAACATAGAAGTATCAGGATGGTACAAAATTATCCCGATGGTACCGACTTAACAGAAGCGTACAATATTAAAACGATGGTAGGCTATCAACACACTGGTACAGAATTAAAAGGGGAGATGATACATAATTCATTGGATCTTATAGAATTAAGAAGAAAATACAGAAGTTACAGGATGGTACAGAGTTAATAGTGTGGTACAGAAAGAAAAGAATTATAGAGAATTAACAGGATTCTACATGAACTAAAAAAATGGCAGAAAATTAAGGCGAGGGTAGATAATTAATATGATGTATGGAATTAAGAGAGTTTATTCATAATAAAAAGGAAAGTACGGAATTAACTGAATGGTCCATAATAAAATTAAACAATGCTATAGGAATATCAAGTTGTTACAGAATTTTCCATACATTACATAATTAATACGTTGCTACACTATCAACAGGTCCTACAAAATATAAAAGATAGCATAGAATTAACACGTTAGTACAGGATTAAGAATAGTATACATAATTACCAGGATGCTACAGAATTAACACGATATGACACTATCAACATGCTAAAAAAGAATTACCAGGCTGATTCATAATTAAGAGTAGTAAATGCAGAATTAACAAGGTGCTGCAGAAGTAACGGGGTGGTACAGAGAGAATAGGATAGTAAGAGTCAAGAGGGTGATACAGAATTAAGAAGAGATTAGAGAGTATGGAGGTACTTAATTACAGGATATAACGGAATTATCAAGATGGTAGAGTATTAAAAGGATGGCACAGAAGTAATATGATGGTACAGAATTAACATGAATGTAGAGAATTACCATAATAGTCCAGAATCAACAGAGTTGAACTAAATTAAGAAGATAATACGTAATTAACAGTATAGTACATAATCAACAAGATGAGCCATGCTTAACTATACGATACAGAATCAAAAGGATACTACAGAATTTAATGTTCGGTACCGAATCAATAATATTGAATAACATTAATAACAAAATAACATTGATATAATAAGATAATACGGAATTAAGAGGATAGTACATAATTAATACTACGGAAGATAATTAGCATGATTCTACCGAATTAACACGGTGAAGAATTAACAGGAAGGTACATAATTTGGAGGATGGTAGAAAATTGACACGTTGTTAAATGATTAACATGATATTACAGATAAATAGAACTGGACAGAATTAACTGGATAGTATATACATAATTACTGGATGCTTTAAAATTATAGATGGAATTCGAAGAAATATGGTGAATGGGTTAACTTTGGACCAAAGAAAAGTGGATTGGAATTTTGTCCCGTTCCAAATCAGGTTGCGAATTCTGAATCACTTCATTTTATTATTGTGAGAGAGGGAATTTTTAGGCAATGACAATGGTATTAAAGGATGGTATATAATTGACATGATAGTACAGAATAAAGAGGATGATACATTATTAACAGGATGATAGTCCATTAAGAGGATGATATGGCTTTTTAATACGGTAAATAATTACTTGGTGATACAGGTTTAACAGGGGGTAGAGAAAGAAGAGG
Source organism: Ceratothoa steindachneri (assembly GCA_963969495.1). NCBI lineage: Eukaryota > Metazoa > Arthropoda > Malacostraca > Isopoda > Cymothoidae > Ceratothoa > Ceratothoa steindachneri. The sequence continues at coordinate 65,641,266 of OZ018317.1, read as the reverse complement.
CTGGTTCAGAATGAAGATGATAGTCTAGAATTAACACTATGATCTAGAATTAACAGGAGATGCTGAATAATAAATAAAAATGAGTGCCCTGTTTGGTGATGACAGGTTTTCTGTAAACTATCCTTGGATTAAGAGCAAACATTTGCAACAGTGGAGTAAAAAAAGGCGTTATCAGTTTCTGCTTCAATTGTGAATCTAATATGGGGAGAAGAGGGCGTCTTAGTGATTTAAAGAGTTCATAAATATAGCGCTACTGTCTTTTGGTTGAAATATAAGAAAACGTATGAAAGTAGATTTGACCAATAAAAGTTTTAATTCTGTAAGAGACTTAACCTGTTTTTCTTGTGGTAACTTAAACTCTGTTGGCAAAGCTGGATCCTAAAGGAGAAATCAAGGACATCCTTCCCTGCTAAGGATAAAGATCTTCATTGAAAACAAAATGCTATAATTTCTAAAGCAATATTAGAAGAGCTAAGAAGATAGACTTGGTGAACCCTAAAATAATAAAGGGTCAGGGTCAATTGTAAACTAGAAAACACTTAAAGAACGCTTGCATCCATTAATACCAGAAATTTTAAAATCACGCATTGATATAAGAAAGTGAAAAGTGATTCAGAATCCCCAATAGGATTTAGATCAGCATACAAATCTAATCCTTTCTTGGATGGCCCAAAGTAAACCCCTACATCGAATTCCGTCGGAAGCTTTGTGGGAGATCTTGTACACGCCATAAATAGACACAAACACGGGCATCACATCTTCTCCCCCCCGAAACATAAACACAATTCCGTTAGCTGGGTGTCAAAACAGAATCCATACCCATTGAAGTCATTATTGAAATTCTGTCGGAGAATTCATAAAATCAAACGAATCTTACAGAGCGAAGTCATTCAGAGCTAACTCACTCAGATCGAAAACATTCAGAGTGAAGTAATTGAGTGCGAAGTCATTCATATCTACGTTATTCAGAGTTCATTCATTCAGATGGAAGTCGTTTAGAGCAAAGTCAGTGAGAACGAAGTCATCCATAGCGAAGTCTTTCAGAGCAAACTCATTCTGATCGAAATCATTTAGAGTGAATAAACCCACAGTGAAGTCATTTAGAAGGAAGCCATTCAGAGTGAAGTGATTCTGAGCGAAATCAATCAAAGCAAAGGCGGTAAGATCGAAGTGATTCAGAGGAAGTCATTAAGGACGAAGTGATTCAGAGTGGAGTTATCAAGAGCGAAGTCAATCAGAACAAGTTAATTCAGAGCAAGATAATTGTGAGCGAAGTCAATCAGATCGAAGTTATCCAGATCAAAGTCACCCAGAGCGAAGTCAATCGTAAAAAGTTAATTCAGAGCGAAGTCATTCAAATCGAGGACATAAAGAGCGAAGTGATTCAGAACTAAGACATCCAGATCGAAGTCATTCAAATCGATGCCATTCAGAGTGAAATTATTAAGATCGAAGATATTCATACCGAACTAATTCCCTTCGAAGTGAATCAGATTGAAATCGTTCAGCGCAAGGTCACTCCGAAAAGGGTCTTAATGAGTGAAGTCACCCAGGCCGTAGTCATGCCGAGAAAAGTAATTCACATCAAAGTTAAACTCATCAAGGTCATCCAGAGAGAAGTCATTTAGAACGAAATAATAAGGAGCTCATTTATTCAGAACTAAGTCATTCAGAGTTAAGTTATTTAAAAAGATGTTATTAAGAGCGAAGTCATTCAGATCGTCGTCATTCAAACGAAGTTAAGCATAACAAACTCTCCCGAAGCGAAAGATTTCAGTTCAAAGCCACTCAGAGCGAAGTAAATAATAGAAAAGCCATTCAGAGCGATGTCATTCAGAGAGAATTTTTCAAAGATAAGTTATCCATAGCCAAGTCATTCAGAACAAGTCATCCAGTCGAAGAATTCAGTCAAAGCGAATGATTGAAAACGAAGTCATTCAAAGCAAATTTGGTAAGAGCGAAGTCATCTAGAGCAAATTAATCAGAGTGTGGTCATTCGAAGCGTAGTAATTCAGAGCGAAGTCATCCAGAACGGATTAATTCAAAGCGAAGTCATCTAGAGCGAACTCAATTAGAGATAGGTCACGCGGAGCGAAGTAATTCAGAGCAAACCCATGCAAAGCGAAGTCATCTAGAATGGAGTAATTTTGAACTAAGTCACTTAGAGCAAAGTCATTCAGATTCAATTCTTTCAGAGAGAATTTATCCATGGCATATTCATTCAGGAGCAACTCATCCAAAGGGGTGCCATTTAAAACTAACTCATTGAGAGCAAATACATTTAGAGCGAAGGCATTTAGAGCGAAGGCTTTTAGAGCAAAGTAATTAAAAAGCGAAGTCATGTAGATCGAAGTCATTCAATAGCGAATTCATTCAGATCGAAGATATTCAGGTCTCAGTCATTTAAAACGAAGTCATTTGAAGTGAGGTCATTCAATGGCGAATTCATTCAGATCGAAAATATTCAAATCACAGTCATTTAAAGCGAAGTTATTTAGAGCGAAGTCCTTCAGCTCAAAGTCATTCAGAGCGAACTAATTCAGATCGAAGTCAATCAGAGCGAAATCATATTGAACAACGTCATTTAAGCGAAGTCATAAAGATCGCTGTCATTCAGCAGTCCTTCATAACGAACTCATTCTGAGCAGAGTCATTGAGAGGTGTCCTTTAAAGCGAAGTCTTTCAGAGCTTAACCATTTAAAGCGAGATAATTCTGAGCGAAGCCATTTAGAGCGAAATTAAAATCAGCTAAGTCACTCAGAACTAAGTTGGAATGAAATATTCAGAGGGAAATATTCAGAGCGATGTCATCGAGATATAATTCATTGAGAGTAAAGTCATTAGGAGAGAAGCAATTCAGATCGTCATTCTTTAAAACTAATTAAATTAGAGCAAAGTCATCCAGAGAGAGGTCATTCAGAACGTAGTCATCCAGGCCGAAGACATTCAGAGAAAGGTCATCCAGAAGGAAGTCTTTCATATCTTCGTGATTCAGAGGGAAGTCTTTCGGGGCGAAGTCATTTAGAGCGTAGTCATCAAGAGCAAAGTCATTCAGAGCAAATTCATTCAGATCGTCGTTATTTATAATGAAGTCATGCAGACCTTGCAGTACTTGCCCTTTATAGCCACCCACACGGTGTAGTCGAGAGGATTGAAGTGGAGTGACTGCGGTGGCCAAAGTTTCTTCGAGCAGAAGTTCATCTTACACCCAAACCACTCTTGCTTGGTCTTGCCGCGTGGGCCGTGTGGACTTGGGCGCCGTCTTACTGAAAGAGGTAGCATGCCTTCTTCGTGATCTTTCCCATCTAGGGCAGGACTTTTGCGGCGAAGATGTCCCTGTAATCGGACGCGGTGAGACTGTAACCGGCCGCGAACCACACCGACAACATATATGGTTGTAATAGACGAAATTGTGATCTTTAGCGAATCATAAAGATCTTGAAGCATTATTATGATCTCCGCATTCCCTTGCTTGGAGTATCCGGGACGAAACTGGTACTAAAATACCAGTGTTGTCAGGCACCCCACTAGGTTGCCTGACGAAGAAGATGAGAGACGGCAGAATGGAACTTAAAGATGCTTGCCATTGCGCCGCGACCTTTCCCATTGACCTACCCCCCCCAATGCCGCGACCTTTTTAGGTCGCTTTCTGACGTCTTCTAATTGGGTGGGCAGAGTCGCGGGACGCACCGCCCTTTGATGGAGCGCTTGCCTGCACCTTAGTGTGATGACTGCGTTGTCCCCCAGACTGTTCGGCACATTCTTGTTCAATGTTCCAGGCTGGGTAATCTTAACGCACGTTACCTCTCGCGGTACCGGGATGAGCGGGGTCGCTACTATTTGACCTTTGTAAAAGAGACGGGTTCGTTCACGCAGACTTTGGGCTATTTAGGAAAAGGGTCGCATCCTCCACTTGTGTTCTTTGCATCTTTCTGCGCGGGGGCAACGAACTTCCTTCTTGTTTTTGGTTTTGGTCTTTCTATTGTTTTTATTTATTTGTTTGGTTTGGTTAGGTAATTTTAAAGTATCTTAGCACTAGGCTATAAATTTACTCACGGTAACTTTATGCCCTTGAAGGCAATCGCCATCTAGGCATGTTAAAAAATTCACTATATTAACCCCATCATTAATATAATTGTTTACCTTATGTATTTTTACTTAATATTTACCATCAATATCTTCCGCATAAATATTTTCAGTTGTCAGTTTATTAATAATTATATTAACTTCTTCATTAATATGATTGTTAACCTCATTAATAAACTATTTAGCATCATTATTATCCTCGTTATATCCAAACCTCTTAAATGGAGCTAATCAGAGATTGGCTTAAAGTTACTTAAATTCTCTTCCATTTCGCTATTTAAGTTCTCGAATTCCTCTTAAGTCAACTTCAGTGAATTGCAAAACGCCCTAGATTCCTGGAACTTTCATTCTCTGATTCAATCCAGCACTGTCGTTCGCCCCCTCCCATATGGGCCCCAAACTGAGAGGAAGAATGCTGACCATCGCCTCACCACTAAATAGATCCCAGTATTATCACTCCTTTCGGAGTCATTTTCCACCCTTGAATGAAGTTGATTTTTTCTTCAGGAGGTGTCAATCGGTGACTGCTACCCAAGAAGTCGTCGTAATAACCAATTAGGGCCTATTACTAGGCTATATTAAAAACACACTAAAATGCAAAGCAAAAAATACACAAGCCAACAAAAGCTAACTCAACCCAAACAAAAAACGAGGTAGGAAACAACAGCACGAAGACGAGGAAGGGAGGACGCTTTGGGGTCGGGGAATGAAGTTAAAGCTGTGCCCGATCGGACACCGGGAGCGATTTGTTTTCTTCAAGAGTCGCCCATCTGGCGCCTACCACCAAAGGCATAAGTCGACGTATCCAAGGAGAGCGAGTAAACAAGCGGGGTTAAGGGGATTGTTCGATTTGGTAGAGGCTTCAAATGTTCCGGCCTCTCAGGCTAATTCCGAGGCGTTCCTGAGATTCGTGGAAACAGATTTCTCGATCAGAACAACCAAGAAAATCAGGAAATTAATTAAATTTTACCTAAATTCCTCTAAGATGGCATTCACTGACAAAAAAATTAAATAATAATTACTAATATTGCTATTAATAAGAACGATAGTAATAATAATTAATATTAATACAAGCATCAAATTAGCAACGAAGGTGTCTCGTGTGTCAATATCAGCATACAAACAGATGATAAGCTTTTCTTATTACACCAACAGTGTGATTTGCCTCCAATTTATGTGCCATCATCCATTCAGTACGACGTTAATTATAGAGAAGCGACCTCGTGACCACAATACATCAGGAGCCAACCAGATCATCTTGCGTCCCGTTTATGAAGCATAAGCGTGCGACGAATTCCTTAAAAACACATTTGCAATCTAAAAAGGCGAATGTTCCATGCGAATAGGCATTATTGTCCAATTTATTAAGCTTTATTCGTTACCATCTCGAATTAGAAAGGTTTTAAATTACAATAATTTCAGTATAATATTCAATTGCGTTTCTTCTTCCTTTTTTTAATAGCGCAAATGGCTTGTGTCACGCTGGAGGTACGTTTGGGTGTGTGTGTGTGTGTGTGTCTGCTTAAGACAAAGGACTGCGCTCTTGGGACACAGAAAACATTTGGCTGAAGGTGCAAGAGTAAAAAGGTGCGTGACGAAGATTATTTGGATTTTATTAGGGGTAGGTACGAATGCTCTTTTGCCAAGGATTTTCAATGCAATTTTCGTGAGTATAAAAACAGGTCCAAACTCCAGTCCTATGACATCAAGGATTTACGACAACGCGTTCTGATTAGCACCTCTACTATCGTAATCTAGTTGTCGTGAAACCTAAAATCAAAGCAGTGACAGGGAGACAAAATTTACAAAGATAATCAGGATTTTTTGTTTCTTTCACCAATAAGCAGAGTGGTTGAAGACATTTTGCGATTAACATAGCAATAATAAGTTACATACACAATGCATCCTGCATACATGGGGATGGCTCCTCATCCACACCAAGCAAGTAACTGTCTCCAATAGCACATGTTAATTGACTATCTTTGCCTGCACTATTGTTATCACAGTTACAAAGGCTTTCACTGATCCTTGGGTGAACCCCCATATTCAAAGTAAAGAAGGTTGAAATAGCCAATTAAGAGGGTCTTTTTTCAGGGCCGTCGGATTAATCGATAGGATACAGTTGTTTTAAGACTGTAGTGTTGATTTTTAGATGCAGGGATTTACTAGGCGCAAATAAGGAACGTCCTCCGGTCATGTACGATGCAGTGTGAAGGTAAATAGATATTGCTATAGTAATGGCGTATCATCGCTGCCTACATTGTATTCTAACCGAATTTTTCTTTTCAAAAATATTTCTAAAGCTTTCCAGAGTTTCAATCTACTTCCTTTTTATAACGATAGATTATATATATATTAACACGTGCACTTATCACCTAAGTGTATGAAGGTGTAAAAGCAACCTTCTTTGATACTAAGGTCGAATGTTTAGTCCTTTTAAAAGCTCTTAAACCAAATTGACTTGTAGTGGGCCATATATTTCTTGTTGACACCTGGGTTCGCCTGAAATCGTTCAGAGAAACCGAAAGAGAACAAGGGTCCTTTTTTTCCTGCTTCACCAGCCATCTCAGAAAAGAGAGAGTTAAGTTGTGTAGCGGGAAGAGGAGAAAAAATACTCAAATACAACATGAAGCGATAGTATCAGTCCTTTATGATAAGGTAAGAGGTGGCATGAAGAGAGAGAATGAAGTGCATAACAGTGGCAAACTGTAAACATAAGTTGATGCAATCGTAACGTTAAAAGTGTATAAGAATCATTTGGTCTAAGAATTATCGTATAGTTATCAATATATTATATAGGGTGTCCTGTTTATCTATAAATAGGAGTACATTTATTGGCCTTATTCACTCTAAAGGCGCTGTATATTTAAATATACTGTGACCATGACCATTATTCTTGGAAATTAACTGGGAAAGATAATTTAACCAAGCGAGAAAAGGGTCATTGAAATACCTGGTGTTAAAGAGTATTTGAAATTTTTCTACGAGAAATGTATAGGTATATTGATAAGCTAAGTGTGCTGTGGGTAATTTGTCGCTGTTAGCAACTCTGAATGAATTTTGCACATGCGTGTTGTGAGTCGTCGGTTCTCTCTTCTTTCCTCCATAGAAAATGCAAGTGTGTATCGTATGTAAAGGCAGCAATACCAAGGCTGAATTTAATCTTCCCAAAATTTGGAAAATGCAAGCTCTGCTGCTTGGGATTTCATGCCAGGAGTTCCAATGGGAAGAACCCCGAGAGCTCAGATGTCATTCTGAAGATTTGTCGCAGAGATCCAGGACATCATTGAGAAGATGCCACAAAGTCAACGTGGGGCAAGGAAATGTTAGAGTATCTCACCAGGGAATTAGTGAATGAAGATATCCGCAACTACTCATATAATATGAGAAAGGACTAGCTTCTATGGAAGAAGGTGAAAAACAAAGGGAAGGACCGTGCTGCGAAATTTGTGAAGAAACTGAAGCATCCCTTCTAGCCTGGCGTGATTTGGTTCTTCTTAGACGAGAATTATTATGCCAGGACCAGATGCTGAACACCTCCAAACAAACGCTGGCTTGTTGTGTCCTGCAAAGATGTACCGAAAATCATAAAGACAAGTTCCCTGTTCACATTATGGTATTTAGAGTGATCGGTAGCGAGGGCCACGTTATGCCCATATTTAGCTTGTGGTAGGGATAGATCAAGTGACTGGAAGAGTTTATGTTGCCTAGGGTACAGGAGCTGGTCGCTGGAAGGCCATCCATTTGGCAGGAGGACTTTGGACTATACCACACTAGAAAGAGGACCTAATCTTGGCTGATAGACAATTTTTTTGACCAATTCACTCTGAACACCTGACCTCCCAACTCCCTAGAATGCAACCTCCTGGACTATTATGTGTGAGGCTTGGCTGAGAGAGAGGCCACGACCAAGCTTGAGCTTTGGTCCAGGATCGTCACACTTTTTATCCAGTTAAATAGGTGGACCGTTGAGAAGGCCTGCAGCAGGTTCCGACGCCGCCTGGAGGCCGTGGTTAAGGCCAACGGCGATTTCTTTGAATCAAATATATTGCAATCCTTTAAGTCTTTAATAGTGGTAAATATATGTATACATGAACTTTATATGTGTTATTTTATTTTATATTGAAGTTAGCCGACGAATTAGCACCGCATCCTGTAGATCACGCTATTCCATCATCATTCACAGTGTGGATTAGCACGTGTTATAAAGTATCTTTCATGTTCTCTCAAATACTCCACAACACCGGTCTGGGATCTTCTCTATAAACCTTATTATCATCAATTGTAACAATGTAAGATGAAAAAGATTCGAAAACTACCAAATTAATTCACAGATTTCTCCCTTGAGTTAAATCAAGTTTAGACTGAAGCTAACAAAAGGGGAGAGCTAAAAACCAAAAATCCACCTCGGTTTCCTTCTTCATATCGGCGATGATTCACTTTTTTTTTACCAAATTATATCCTAAAATGCCACGCCCATATTTTTGGGAGAAAAGGCCTCCTTCTGGTGATTGCCACTTATGGCATAAATCAACGTATTTAAAAATTCAGTCTATTTTTAGTCTACTTAAAATCGACACTAAAAGTACACATACCAAACAAAAAATAACAAACAAACAAAAGCAAAGCCCCCCCCCAAAAAAAAAACCAAGCAACGAAACAATAGCAAGAAGGAAGGGGTCCGACATCGAAGGAGGCCCGCACCACATCCATACAACTATTTCAAAGACTTTAAGTATAAATGCTCTCCAAAAAAGTGGGGTTGGAGTGCATCATATCTCACTCACAGACACGAACATTCTGGTGCGCGGCGCTCCCAGGTAGAGAGTCCTTTCATGACGCGCCCTAGAAGACGCCCTGAAGATTCTGTCGCCCAACCCAAAGGAGACGAGAGAACTTTTTCACACTCAAGCAGAATTTAAAACGAGAGACGGTGGGATAGAGTTTAAAAGATGATTGGGCAAAATAAAATGTATAATATCCATGTAAGAAAGCGGTAAAAGTGTTTAACAGATACTACAGAAAATTTATCCTGTATCATGATTTCACCAGACTCGGAGAATTTTCTGCTATTTGGATTCTCTATTTCTATGTCATTCGTGAAAAGCAGAAAATTCTCGAGGGAAAAAACTGCCATTAAGAGTTAATAAAAACAGTACATTTCATATCACATCCATCTTGTTAGATTAGCGAGGAAGAGAAAGGGTAGAGAGAGGGAATAATGTTAATAAAGAGATAGTAATATTTATATGGGTCGAGGGTTCTGAAAACCAAGTTCCCAAATTGCCTCGTTTGTCACCAAGGATGTTATGGTGTTTGGGGAAATTGTACTTGACTATCATCATTAATCCTTTTCACAAAAAGTATGGTCAGTGCTCTTCAACGGCACATTAAAAACTAAACCACCCATCCTTCTATCCACGGCGATGGCCCTTCATAGTGACTAAGTGTAATGCGCTGTAGCATCCCGTCCAGTTGAGGGTCATCTCCGGGATGAAGGCCAACAAAGTCGCCCAGCACAACCATCTAATCATTCACAATATCATACACTTCCTCCTCAGTTAGCCTTTCTCTCTCAGGCACACTTATTCACGTAATATACCAAGCTTCTACGCTGTCTTCTAACCACTCTCACAATTATATTTGCATCCACCTTTCGCACAGCCAACAGCACTCCCATGTTTGTTCTTTTGCACTACTCTCAATCGAGAGAAGTGTAATATTATATATATATATATATATATATATATATATATATATATATATATATATATATATAATCCCCAATCGTAATCTAACATTAAGGGAAGAGAGAAAAAGTCAATATTGAAAGAAAATGAGTATGATTGCTTGTGATCACACAATAACTCAAATCATGGCTTAATACTCATCACTGCTCCTGGCATAGCATATAGTAGTTTTGATGTGTTTAAGACTAGAAGAGTATTTTGTTTTGATTCTAATCATTTTTGAGAATGCGGATTCGCACAAATGGGTGGTAACCAAATTATTGAAGAAGAGCTCTAGATTTGTTAGCATTGAAAACGCTGCTTTAATATCAAACTAAAAAGTGTTAAAATTTTATCCTGAAAATTCAAGTTGGAGATTTGAATCGCATGAAATTTAGCAAATTCATCCTGATTTTTAGCAAGAGATGCTTTACCTTTCCCATTTCTTCAATTAATGGGTTTGGAATCCAACCTCATTGTTAACACTAATCAACAATGATTTTGCCACTTGGGTTAATATTAGCTTGTGATTTATACAAAATCGAGTATGCTGATTCCGAATATGTAATCAGAATTGTTTTAGCACGTAAGGTTCCTGAGTTAAACACATACTTTTTAGTTACACAAATTACACATATGGGAGTGTTGCTTCGGCTACCCTAGTGAGAGGATGAGTTGTGTGTGTTTGGTTCTGGCGTTACACTCCTGCTTTATTACGTTGTCAAATTTAACCATTATAGTAGTGGTGTTGAAACGGTATTTACATACAGTGATTAATTGCATTTTTCTTTCAGATTTATCCCTTAATTAATTTGTAAATATAATAATATTGTACAAAAGTATATAACAGGATATATACAAACTAAGTTGAAAACATGTATCGGCGAGGATGCATAAAGAGCCCAGACAACTTTTGTTATATCTGTGTAAGATATACTATAAGCAACCAGCGGAAGAATTTAGCTAAAAGAGTGAAAACTGCATACAATTATTATTTTGGTTGTAAAGTTGGTAACCAAGACAAGCCATGGGCACATCACAAATCTTGTACTGTGTATTATACGGGGCTCACACAGTGATTAAATGGCAAACGGAAGGGTATGCCTTTTGCTGTACCAATGGTGTAGCGTGAGCCAACAAATCATGTTTTTGATTGGTACTTTTGTATGACAAATATTGCGGGATTCTCAAATAAGAACAAGTCAAAAATTGTATAGCTAGATTGTAAGTCAGCTATTAAACCAGTTCCCCATAATTTGGAGATGCCAATCCCAGTTCCTCCACCAGCTAGTGCAGTTAAAGAAGATGATTCATCGCCTGAAGAGGAGAATAACAATGACGATGAAATGTATGAGGATGATTCTAAGGAAAAGAAGATCCAGTTGATAATGCAAGAAAGATTGAATGATTTGGTGAGGGATTTGTCATTGCCAAAGACAAACGCATAAATGTTGGGCTCCAGACTACAGCAATGGAATCTTCTACTTTTCGTAAACGCCATGAGGCCTTAGCTGCCTTATATAAAAAATAAGATGGTGATTGTTTCCGTACTGATGTTAATGTCCTCATGAATCAGCTAGGAAACAAGCATTTACCTGAGGAATGGAGATTATTCATCGATTCAAGCACTGCTTGCCTCAAAGCTGTGTTGCTACACAATGGTAACAAAAACTTTCAATTCCTGTTGCACTTATTGTTGGGATGATAGAGACATATGACTCAATGAAATTTATTTTGGAAGGTGTTCATTATTTGCATCATAAGTGGAATATCTGTGGTGATCTAAAGGTAATTTTGTTACTTCTTGGACTGCAGCTAGGATATACAAAGAATATGTGCTTTTTATGCCTATGGAACAGCCGTGACGACAGGAATCATTGCATTGTCAAAACGTGGCCCAAACGAGAAGAACACATAGTTGGCTGATACAATGTGAAGCACATGACTTTGATACATCCACAGAAGATCTACCTTCCACCACTTTATATCAAACTTGGCCTTATCACAAATTTTGTTAAAGCAATGGCCCATGATTTTGATGGATTCCAGTATCTCAAAGAAAAATGATGTTAAACTTAAAGCTGGCATTTTTGTAGGGCCGGAGATCAGAGAATTGATACGTGACAATGAGTCCAGAAATAAACTAATTCCACTTGGTTGGCAGCATGGGATTCATTTGTCCATGTAGTGCAGAACTTCCTTGGTAATCATAGGGCTGAAAACTATGAAGAGCTAGTGGACAACATGCTAAAGGCCTATCAACGAATGGGTTGTCAGATGTCTTTTAAGATGCATTTCTTGCATTCGCATCTAGATTTCTTTCCATCTAATATGGGTGATATTAGTGACGAACATAGGGAAAGGTTCCACCGAGATATCGCAATGATGGAAAACAGGTATCAAGGCCACTTCAACGAAAACATTATAGGTGACTACTGCTGGTTGCTACAGCGGGAGGATCCTATAACCACGTACAAGCGCAAGAGTAAGAGTTTTAAACATTTTTGAAGAAATTTATAGTTAGGTGAGTACTACCTCTTTTATATGTAATACATATCTTGTCTAGATCTGTAAAAAAACGTACATAATGCCAAATAGGGTGCCCCGATTCCAAACCTTTGCCCAGCAACGTCTCATTCTTCTCAAACTCATAATAATTATATCATTAATTGATCCAAGGTGACAAAGTTAGCCATATAGCCTAGTTGCATAACTCAGAAGACCTACGTGCTATGGCTAATCTGAGCACACATTTGGAATCAGCGCACCAAAGTTAGTTAGTTACAATAACATTTACTCAAGTAGCAGATGAAAAGTAAGAATTTGTTGGCTAGTCTAATTATTGTCTAATTCCGTTATGAAATATTTCTGCTTATTGATTTTAAGAAAAACTAAACTTATTATCAAGAATGAACTCTTCGGTATATGAAAACATTTCAAAATGAGTCATTCTCTATTTTTTGTTTATATGTTTAATTTCTTTATTGTTCTCTCCTTAGAGACGTTAAGTTCCTTGAGTTTTTCAAATAAATCATACACATAGCGTAACTATTAGAGCTAACTTTTATGGTGAAATAGATGGACTGACTATAAGGGTTTTTTTGGACAAAAAATAGTCTTAGTTCTATTTTATAGCACTAAGAGCCGTTTCAAAGCAATCCCCTTGATAGCCATCGCCTTTCTGCGGCCTCCAATAAAAGTGGGCTAAAGTTAGATTCTATTCTATTACATAAATGTGCAAAGAAAAGACTATTAAAAGCTAGAGTTTTAATAAAGTTAACTTTAACTACAGTTTTTAGTAATTTAATTTAGATCTGGAAGAATTTTCTTAGTTACTTTCTGAAAACTAGCCTCACTTGTTGTGCACCCATCTAACGACTGAGAAATCAAGAGATCTTGGTGAACGCTGTCATTGTAACCATACCTGACATATGCCAATAGTTGCGCCAGTACAGAATCTTATTCTTTTCTCTCTTCATTTCCACTCTCTGCGGGCTTAGAAAATGTTCTAGTTATCGCTTCATTCATTATTTCACCTATTTGTTCATTCATATACCTTACCATCATCAATCGATATCCATTCTCAATCACATCTACCACTCCACCCAAGTTATTCGAAAATCTCTCTCTCAGTTCACTTCTCTTACAGAGTTTATATTCAACAACCACGCAGTGTCATCACTTACATTTAACATTGCTAATTTCTAAAATTCGTCTGCCCAGAGTGGATTTTTTTCTTAATTCATGTGTATATTGTGGCCATGAATAATTATGTTCATTTGTATTACCGCTGGTAACAGATTTTTGTGGTTGTATTTGCATTTAAGTAGCTTTCTTCATAAGATCTCTTTATATTATTTTTATTCCACCTCTAGATGTTTCAAGCGATTGTTTTTTGTTGTTTTTTATAATACCTTTTAAAAAAGATCACATGTTTATTCGTATAGGAGGCCTGTTTTGCAATGTGGTTTTAAGTTTACAGGTTTGAGATTTCGAGACGCCAAACATGTATTATTACTTGGAACCAAATTAAATCCCTATTGCAAAAGTGTTTCATTGTATTTCCTCATTTTTGACCAGCATTATTTCCGATTTGGTTTTTACTATATTTAACCTTTTATCCATTGATACGATCTTTTCGATTTCTTATAGATCAAAAACTCAAACTATTATACATACTCGTACATTGATGGGTGAGATGATGTTTTTTTTGCGTATAAGGTTCGGCTCTCTTGCCACCATAACTTCGGCTGTTTTGTTTATTCATTCATCTCTGTGGGTTCGATGCGAGCGAACCACGCACCCGTAGAAAGAGATTTTCGATTAAAATCAAATTTCTAACACAGTAAGTTTGATGATTATTAAGAAACATTTACATGAGTATATTTATTGAAAATATATTATAAAAACGTCAAAGCGCCGAACTAAGGGAATGTTTTTCTTCAATTGCAGTATAAAATTTTCAATATTTATGTACTAACTACCTAATGAGACTCTGACACTCCCTTGTCCAGAACGCTATAGAAAGATTTCCGAGTCGCCTTACCCTCGTAATCACAGTTGATTCATACAACTCTTTCCTGATCCTTTGCTTCGTCGTTAGATATACACCGAAGCACTCGGGAGATCTCATTGTAGCCCTTGTCTTGAATAACAAACAGCAAAGCTTGCCTTTTCCAAGGGTGGGAGGATTGAATTTAGGCATGGTATTACTTTCTTCACAGACGATGCACAACTGAATTTCCTATGATAGGAAGATATAAACGGTGCTAGACAACACGCATGCGCAGAATTCAGAGTTGCTAATGGCAACAAATTACCTAACCACCTCACTCTGTATCTACACGACCATAAGCTTAATGCAGATTTATGAACCCAGCATGCACTTTACACCTCTTATTCCTTGTTTTTTAGCTGTCTCAGTGCAAGTGAATGAGCGAAGTGAATAGAAAGAAAAATGGAAGGATGACTCTAAGAACCAGTGAAATCAATCAGTTGAAGAAGAAAATGAACGAAAATAATTTAAGAGGGGATAGAAAGAGTTGAAAGGCAGTAGCTAGGTACCAATGCGACATGTTTTGAGATAGTAGTATTGTTTGGACTCGGGAAGCAGGTAGGAGACGACAGCAAGAGGGAGGCGGCATTAAGGAACGCGATATTCATGATGATGCTAACTCGTGTATAGATTGTGTTGGTTGTGGGCGGTCTAGGGATGTTGGGTATGTTAGCGCCAGCGCACTGTTTTGTCTGCCATGCATTTGGGTGTATGTGGGGTCTCTCGCAAGTTTCTCCTGCTGTCGTGTTAGATGGGTATTGGTGTATGTGTTGAGTGGTGTGTTTTTTTTTCGTGCAGTCTAAACATAATTGTGTAATAAGAAGAGTGACATACGCGTTTCAGAGCAAATCTGATTGCGCTGTGCTTTCCTCTTCCATGTGTGACTCGCGGCTATTAGTGTAATTGGAGCGTATGTGAGGAGTGGACGATTTAGTGTTTTGTATAAATGTAATCGTAGTTTGCGGCTGGCAGGAAAGAACCTGCGCAGCAATTTTTCTGTATTTTTTTTAGCTCGTGCTTGTATGATGTTCTAGTCTACATGGAAGCGTAGGTATTTGTAAAATTTAACGCCGAGTACTTTTGTGTGAGTTTTACATGTGAGGCTTGTAAGGACTGGGTGGTTAAGGTTTGGTGTGTGTATTATTATTTGAATGTTGTGATTTTAATGATCACACACGGCGTAGAGGTTAGTCTGTCTTCAGAGGATTCGTGGCAATGGGCCACTTGTCCTCATACTGTGTCTTCTCGTTCAGTATCATTTGTGCACTGCGCGCGATCTTGTCAGGACCATGGCCAGAGACGAGGATAGTCTCATCGTCAGCGTAGGACAGTGTGTGCGTAGGTGTGCACTTTCTGGGAAGATGTGGGGTTTTATTGGTGTATATTTTGAATATGTGCTATTTCTTGGCCTTGGAGTAAGCCTCAGGGTGGTGTGAATACGTGTAATGTTGTGTTATTATATTTGATGTGATACCTCCGGTCAGTATGGTAGTGTGAGAGAAGCCTTGTGATGTTATGTTGTCGTTGGCATAACCACTACGAGAGAATCCCACGACAACACAACATCACACTCATACGTGCCTTCATCCTAAATGCGTGCCGCAATATCGGATCCGCCAGTGGCGCGAGGTGACTCGCATTGCTGATGACACTCGCTGCACTGGCCCTTCCTTTTGATGGCAGCGCTTAAAGAGTAGGTTAGGCAATGTCCAACCAAAACCAGTTACCCTACTAGTCAATAATAGCACACTCAGTGATAGTAAAAGTACTTTATTCAAACACGCACCCTGCTCGTTCCAAACTCCCCTATTCATCCTCTAACAATCCATCATTTATCCCTCTTCTACGCTCAATCAGATTTTTTGCCTAGGCTTTAATTGCAGCACTTAATAGAAACATTCCCCTGTAGTTCATGCAGTCACTTTTCTCTTCTTTACCTTTATCCAACAGCACTATTACTGCACTCTTCCTGTCCTCAGGCACACTTCTTTTTTTCCAAATGACTTATAATACAGCCACTAGAACCACTTTCTAACACCTACTAACAGCACTTTTTTATCACCTGGGGCTCTATCATTTACTCCAGCTTTCTTAGCATTTTTCAGACCTCTCATAGCATTAACAGCCTTTTACATACTTATCTCTTCTATATATCGATATGAAGATGATTTAAACCCACGAAATTAATCATATGTATACTTTTATCATTTAAAATACCCACATTATACAACTCATCAAATTATTTCCGTCATCTACTCACGCAACTATTTTCTCCTGCTTCTTCCTCCTTCTCATTCCTCTCCAAAAGAGCTTCCTGTTTCCATCCGGATCATCATTTATCTTTTGTCCAAATGCTTTATATTCTTTTTTTCTACTCTGTTTAATCACTTGCTTCGCTTTCCTTCCCCACTCCCCCTGGTGTGCATTCAACCGCATCTCCTTTTTGCTTTACAATACACATTTCCCATCGTTCTTACGACATTTAACTATTACTTCCTCTTTTCTGTTATGGTACATCCACACATAGTGCTTGCACTACTTACCACCAGTTCCTTAATTTTGTTCCATAATTGCTCTATCCTCTTACTGCAACTTCCTTCCTCTCTTTTACTCTCAATCATTCTCACATACCTTCCCGTTTCTTTCTGATTTAATAAGCTTTCACTTCTGATTCTGACTCCGTTTTTACCTTCCCCAAGTTTTCTCACCCATACGCCAACCAATTTATTCTTACACAACACCTGTAGTGGATCCAGGATAAAAAAATGGCGGGGGGGAGCTAACCTGAATTCCTCCCTCTGCATAGTCTAAGAAATGGTCATTGATGAATAATAATGGTTATCTTACACAACATTGGTAATAAATAACAATCTCTCACACGGGAGTGATCAGTAACTCTCTCAAATCCGACTATTTTTCACCCATCAGAAAATTATAAATTGTAGTTTTTGGACGTCAGCTAACGTATAATATTGAATTTAATAATTATTTTTCGATTTACCTGTATTTTAGACATGTATCATATATGATACATTCGATCGCAACGGTTCAAAAACTTTTCTTATATATATTCTATATTATTACATAACTCTTTTGAATAGCATAATGCAAGTATGGTTTGAAAAAGAAATATAAACATAAACGGGTCTGAAATTTTGGAGACTTCAGCCTCCTAGCCCCCCCCATCCACCACCACTGAATCCACTTCTGCACAACACAATCATGTGATCAGATAGTACCATACTCATACCACTTACAACTTTAATCTCAAATTCTTCCCGCAGCAAGTTCTTTCTTATTCAGCACAGATCCTTCACACTTCTTTCACTCTCCTTTATCAAACCCATGTGTATTTATTCACCTTCTTCTTTGTGATGCATAAAATTCTTTTAGCACAAAGTTCCACCACCCTCTCTCTATTTTCATTCTCCCTTAGGGAACATAAAGCTCCAGTTATCCCCACTTTCATTCTTTCACCTATTCACCCATTCATATCTCCTAGCTCCATCAGCCAATACCATTCCAAACTTTATCCTCCACTAGCACAAAGTAATTGCAAAATCGCTCTTTGTCATCTCCAATTCTATCATTATAGGGCTCAAACACTACACCTACCCACAGTTTCTTCTTGCAAATCCTATACACCACTCAGATTCACACCTGATCGCACTCCATCCCACACTAACTCTCCATTCCCTTTCTCATTTGTTTTACATGGATCACGCTTCTACAATCTACCTATTTTAAATGCATCGACTACTTCTCCCCTCTCTCTCACATGACATACTCCTCACATTGTCTACCTCTTCCCGCTTTTTCTCATCACATACACCTCGCAATGACTACCTCTCCCCTCTTTCACATCACATATGCCTCTCAAATTGTACTCAAGGTCCATAAATTTATGAAGCTAATTGGCAACCACGAGTGAGAGGTTAACATAAACCTTTCCTTTAACGATCCAAGGCTGGGGTTAAAGCTGGATCTTCTGCAGTGGCTAAATCAGCAACGGTTAGAAGATAAAAAAATGGGCTGGGGCCCATATCAGAGAATTATATCTCTCTATGACCCACATTTTCAGATTATTACTGTCAAAGAAATTTTACAAGCCAAGGCAACATTCCAAGAAAAATGGTGTGCCGGAATCAAATAGTAATTGCTTGCACCAGTTTCATTTACATATACATAGAATTAAGTAAAATAGATAACACTGGTCTGCGTCAAAAACGTTCCTGAGAGTTTCATAGGTGATTATTTATGAAATTTGTCTCTTAAATCCAAATCAAGCATTCATATTGCTTAATCAGGTCTAGTTTTTAAGATACAGACCTAGCTCTCTAGATGGCGTTAGAGAGCTCAGTCTCTAGCTGACCGCGAGCGCGAGTGGTTGTGTGTTGCTTGCTCACTCTCCAACTAAGTGTTGGTTTTTTAATCCATGACTTTTCTCATCTATGAACAGTGTTTAAAGTATATTTCTAAAACTTTATTTATCTTTGTGAATTTCTTTGCAGGCAAATACATTAGCAAAACTCCTTATATGTCATAAAAATGAATAGAAAGTGTAAAAACAGTCCTGATAGATTTTGTTTTGTTTGTGGAAAGGTAACTTTTAGTGACCAGCAATGCACTATAACGCTGTTAGTAAAGTTCCTTTATAATGCATATTTTGGAATAAAGCTAGGTGATCAAGACCAAAACTTTGCTCCACATATGTGCTGCAAAGCCTGTGTCATAGCCTTAAGACGCTGGAGTGAGGGCAAAACGAACTGTTTGTCATTTGGTGTACCTATGGTGTGGAGAGAAGGCAAGGACCACATTACAGACTGCTATTTTTGCCTGAAAAATCTTAAAGGTGAGATAATTACTTTAACAATATAGTCCTTGACAAATCTAGAAATGTTTATACAAATCTTTTGGTAGCCTATTAAAATTGTAATTGTGTATAAAAATAGTGTATTATGCTGGTAGAAAAATTGTGGTTAAATTGTATATAAAAATTGATTGTATTTAAAAATTGTAAATTTACCTGGTATGAAAAATGTGTATAAAAATGTGGAAACGAGGGTCGAGTGAATTAATAGTATGTAAATTAAGTATGCGAAACTTTTTTTCAGGTGTCAATAAGAAGAACAAACACACTGTAGTCTATCCTGATGTTCCTTCTGCCATTAAACCACAACCACATGGTCCAGGAGTTCCAGTTCCTTCTCCACCTAAAAATACTGAGCTACAAGACAATATAGGAGATATAGAAGTGGATGACACTGACACTTCAGTGACATATCAGTCTACGTCTACAATGACTTTGCCAAGACCACTCACTCAAGGTCAATTAAATGACTTGACTAGAGATCTTGGTCTTTCTAAAGAGAACGCACAACTTCTTGCATCCCGTCTTAGTGAGAGCAACCTCCTCTCTCAAGAAACTACATACTTTTGGTTCAGAAATAGAGACGAAGAGTTTCGAAAGTTCTTTGCAGTTGATTCTTGCAGCTCTTTGGTGTATTGCAATGATGTAAAAGGTTTAATTGAGGCACTTGGCGTTCCTTACCAACCAAACGAATGGAAGCTCTTTATTGATTCTTCTAGCAGAAGTTTGAAGGCAGTACTCTTAAATATTGGCAATAAAATGGCATCTGTACCTATTGGCCATTCAGTTCAGTTAACAGAAAGCTACGAAAATATGAAAGTATTGATTAATATAAGGTAGTTTATCCAAAGAGCATGGTTAACTAATATAAAGGGACTGTGGCATGGTTGTTTATTTTCCATAGTTGCATTACATCTTGATAAGGGGTCCTGGTGGCGGTGTTAATCTTCATATGATTTTGTAACTAGTCTGCACTAAGTGTATACTTAACAATGAACCCAAACAATATGTTAGAAAATAAATAAACAAGTGCACAATCTTAATCCAACGAGCAACAATCGGAGAGGTAGTTTGAAAATTCCCGCACTATAAAAAATGAAGTATCCCAAATGATCTCAAGGCTTAGGTTTCCTGTATATTGAACCGGCAGTGTTTGCAGAACAACTAACTTTACTTCAATCTCGTGTACGTGAAGTCATTCTCTTGCCAACTGTTATCAAGGTTGTAGCCTAAGAAAGCTCTCATGCTTCTCTCTGTAAAACAGCTGATCGTAAATCTGCGCACACAAAATGGTCTTTAGACTGGAACCACTGCAGAGACTGTCAAGCGTTTCAAATGTGTACTGCATAATATCCTGTCAATCTAGGAAAAAGGGGGTTTATTTAAGGCTTGTAAAGCAATCGGTAGGCCAAGGAAGACCTCAAAAAAGTTAAACCGAGTCATTTCCCAAATTGTGAAGAAAGACCATTGTAAGGTGGCTGAAGCAGTTTCTCAAGAATTTAGTGAGATTTTTTTTACCATCATTGCCAGCAGACACGATGTCACGTCGGTTGGAGGAAAACAATTTTTAACGTTCTCACATCTGCATCCAAACCATTGATCATTCTATAAAAAAACAAGAAAGCTCGTCTTTTATTCGCTAATGAGCACGTTTCATGGCTGGGTGACCAATGGAGACAATTCTACTTCTGTGACTAATCTAAGTTCAATTTTTCTGGATCTGATGGCAAGAGGTTCGTTAGTAGTAGATTAGGCGAGAGATTGTCTTTCAATTGCTCCTAAAAGATTGTGAAATTTGGTGAACGAATTGCCATGGGCTAGGGTGTGATTTCGATTCAAGGCTCTGGGGCACTTGTGTGATTATTTGAAACAATGAATACACAAGCGTCAAAAAATTGCTGTAACAGCATGAGCATCCCCATATGCAAGCCTTTAAAGCCTAACGTGCGATTTTTATGAAAGATAATACCCCTTGCCACATGGCCAAGTCGGTGAAAACCTTCCTGGGCGAAGAGCATATCACTATTATGAAATGACCTGCCCAGAGTCCGGACCTGAATCTCATTGAAAATGCTTTGAAGATACTCAGAGAGAGATCTAAATCAGGCATTCTCAACGGGGGGTGGGGAGGCGATATACACCCCCCAGTGGACGAATATACAATTGAGGTCGGCGATAAATCAATAAATTGTCCCAAACAGGGCTGCCAATTTTCACAAAAATAATAGAGAACTATCAAGTTAATTACACAAAATATATTTCGATACTGATGCAAGCGCCATAACATTCAGTCGCCAGAGAACTGTACAGCCATATTATTATTGTATGAGGAGTTTGAGGCCCCTATCTACAACAATTGTTTTTTTAAGGCACCTTATTATGCGGTAAGTAAATTCTAAAGCTTGCGCGCTTGGATACGAGTTTTACACATGTTTTGCCTTTGGATACGAGTGAGCTACTCGGCTCCCTGCGCTTCTATATCAGATCGGTGCTTCTTTCAATCGGTTTATTGAAGTGAAGGGTAAAAATTTTCTCGTCATTTATGAATAAAACCAGGCAATGGCTTGCGCTTCACTACTAAGATATAAAATTTGATATCTAAAAAAAGCAGCTATTGTTAAATTTTTAGAAATTTTCTGAACTTTGTCAATTATAATAATTTTAAAAGGAACTCTAAACTAAATTTCCCCCCTTTCAAAAAATCACGTTGCTAAAATATAGTTATAGAAGAAGATATATAAAAGTAAATTTCCTGAACTTCACCTCCTGTAAAGGGGAGTGGCGAAGCCCTCCTCTTGTTATCTCAATTTTTTTGAATCCACAAAACACACTAAATCATTTACAAACTAAGAAATAAAAAAGTATTTACTATTTTCCAAAAAATCCCGTTCTTAAAATATAATTAGTGATGAAAATCTCCGTTAAATACATAATGACCTTGAGGGATTGATTATTAATAAGTTAAATCTTATATTAAAGTGCTTTATTAAAATATTTGTGACAGCCAAAGTATCTTAATTTTAGTATGAGTTGGTAACAAAGCCGCTTATTAAGTATTGTTTTCGAGCAGTTGGATAACTTATTGTCGGATGACGCTTTCTTCAGGAAAAAAACGTATAATTGGTTCTTTTTGACGTTTTTACGGTATTCTAAATTTAAAGATTATTTAAGAGGAAGTAAATAACTCGAATCTTTAAAATATATACCTTACTTTTAATCGTGTAGGACTGTAGGCCATTAAAATAACTATTTTTTGATGATTACATTTAAGTTATATTAGTTAGATAGTTTATTTCGTTACGTTCGATGGATTGTATGCATTTTTACCATTACATAATTGATTCATTTCAGGAATAGCAGTTTCTAAACAGAAATTGTTATAAGTGTCATTGTGATACTTTTAGTGTTTTTTTTCCTTTATTATGGCAACCAAAAAGAAATGTTGATAGTATTTTGAGAAGTATTTGGCTTATGTCTTTATAGAAAGTCCGCATGATCAAAAACTGCCAATGTGTCTTATTTGCAACACTTCATTCTACAATGAAACCATCAAGGCTTTGCAGACCATTTAAAAAGAAAAAATCATGATAAAAAGTGAATAAGCCCATCTCTTATTTGGAAAATTTAAAGAAAAACTTTGACCAACGAAATACAATGGAATCTTATTTTTAAAAAAGTACAGAAACGAATGAAAGTGGGTTGATTGCATCTTATGAGATAGCGCAAATATGTGCAAAATATGGGAGCACACATACTGTTGCTTAAAATGTTATTAAGTCTGTGTTGAAAGAGATGTAAGGGTATCATCGATAATAAAGGTCTCACACTATATACTACTTACTTAGAACGTGTACAAATATTTGCCACTAATAATTAATTTAATCGTTATATTTCCATAGAGTTTTTTTCCCCCGTTGTCTCTAGGATTATTTTAGCCACTTCAATTTTTCTAGTAAATTGGTTATCGGATGATAACTTTCGTATCATTCATTCAAAATCGCTTAACCCTTACTTTTAGGTATATTATACCAGTTGGTTATCGTCCACCAATTTTGGAAACCTTGGATTTTGCTGATAAAAGTCAGGGAAAATGATTTTATATAAATCCAGACGTTCTAAACTTTTGCGACGGTACTGTATAAACAAATCCAGAGAATTAGCTGTCTTTAAAAAGGAAAAGAATACTAAAAAATGGTTATTATAAGCTATTGTTTCAAGTTATGGCATTCATCCTACTTAGTGAAACCAGGAGAAAGTGCTTCCAAATTATAAGCCTCGCCTTGCTTTTAGATTTTGATACTATTTTGACAATGTCAAAACACTTATAAATCATTTCGGCTCTTAGTATGCCCTCTTTTAGTTTGTTTAGAAAATTATAAACAATATTAACCACCAACTACATTTTCGTCAAACCCTAAAGGAGGTCAATGGACAAAGACGAATGTGCAGGCGATGGACTTAAGTGGCTTAGATTTTGTTGAAAGTTTGGAGTGAAACTGTTTCGATGTTCTTGCACTCACTATGATTCATTGCATTTACCATCACCCGTCGATGGGGGGGGGGGGGTAGACTAAAGGAAACGTGCTTGACATTTGCCTTTCGGTTTGTCACAAGGGCCACAAAATATAAAACGGCAATATTTTTCTAACAGCTCCTGGTAGGAGGGATGTTCAAAATGTTCATGGAAAATGTTAATAAAGTAAGAACTAATAAAGAGTAATATTTTACGAGAGGTTTTTTTCTGGCAAGTGGAGAGTTCAAAATGTTCCTGAAAATGTTAATAAAGCAAAAATTATAATCGAGAGTTAAATTAATTATCAACTTATAAACTATTCTATATAGAATTTGCAGAATTATTCTGGTTAGTTTTATGAGAAAGGTGATTTCCAACCTTTTTGACCCTTTGCTTAATTTTCATAATATCAGAATGGCACTTAAAAAAAAATAAACTAAATGAAAACCAACGAGGACATCAACCTCAGAAGATAGAAGAAGTAAAAATGTGTCGAAGATATATTAGACGCTGAGCTTGTAAGCGCATTGGGGTTGAGGGCACGACATCCTACAGATGTCAGCTGCAGCGTAGTGGCCCATGCTTTACCTGAAACCCACTTGCAGGGTACATACTGGGGCCAGGAGGGCGCGCCATTTCTCCAGGTTTCAGGTGTCGCAGTGGCTCCTCACCCTCTCTGGGAAACCATCCACGCACCTACACCCTCTAGTTCGCTGTCAGCGTCCCTTCCCCCCTCCTCCCCTGCTTTCAAGAGCGCCTCATGCGATGCATTCTAAATAAAAGTGAGAAAACCATCGACGGAATTTTGTAGAGATACAAAATGAAATGTTTTTATTTAGTCTGCGGCTTTTAATTACCTGAGGGTTATCTAAGATCTGTACCCCACAGTGGGGTATGTACCCAGTCTTGCCTGTTACACTTGGTACCTGGAGGGGGGCGGTTCACGTCCTCCCGGCCTGAGTGCGAATTAGGGACGCCCTGTCACTGGGTTGACTTGAACTCTCTGGTGTGGCTGGAAAGTTTTTGGAGCGCTCTCCCCTCACCTCTACTCAGCTCTCTCTCTTTTTTATTATTATTAATCATTATTAGTATTAATTATTATTAGGAATATAATTTGTTAGTAGAATTATCTATTATTAGGAATATAATTTGTTAGTAGAATTATCTATTATTATTCTGATATAGGTGTATTATTTAATATTATTATTATTACTGCTCACCCCTCAACCTTTTCTACCCCTACTTTGTACCATGTGGACTGTTCCCACCTGAACAAAGTTCACCCCTCCAAACTTTCTCCTTTATCCATAGAGCTTCTGGCTGCTCGGAGTACCTTTGTCCTCTTATGAGCTTGAGTTGAAAGTTGCTATGGCCCAAAACCCCGCTTGCTAAGGCAAGTATTAGATGCGGGGTTTGTTGGGCTATCGACTCTGCTTACCTTCTGCCAGTACACATATAAGGTGGCTATGCCGGCACCTCCTTTATGGTTAAAGCTAGAGGACAATTTCACCTGAATGGCTGACCGGGTTGTCAAAGCCCATCAACGCCTGACCCGTGAACCAAGTATGGTTAAATGATACAATTCTGGAATTTTCTGATAATATGGAGACTTTTCTTTGAACTTTTCAAGGCATCGGGGGTCATAGTATCTAATTTCCATGGATTTCTTTCTTTAATATACTTCTGTGGCCACAGGTGAGAGGAATAGTTGGAATACGCATGGAGATCCGACTCAAAACCTCGCCTCGCCCTGCTTTAGTGTCGAGAAGGACGAGGTAACACCAGAGACCCCTTCAACCAGTGGAAGGGCTAAACCACAGAAAATGAGGTGGCCCACCCTGTGCTTTCTCAAGATCCCCTCCAATCCTCTTTGACTAAAGAGGACTTTTACTTCACTCATAATCCTATCTGGTGCAGGATTTTCCCCTCACCCATACACTGGAGTCACCCATGGATCAGGGTACTGCCAAGGTGGCCCAGAATCGACAGTTCCACGTGAGAGCGACTCGATAAGCCCCACCCCTTAGTGAAGCAATGGATAACGAAGACCGTTGGTGCGTACACCCTACAGTCCTGCAGCCTTGCGTTACTAGCCTGTAGTGGGTCCGCGTACCTGCCCCCCTCTTCCCGATGGAGATAGGCTCACCGGCTAAGACAAACATGTAAAAGACGGAGTACTCAATTTGCATCCGTGATAACTTGGGGGGGGGGGGGTAGTGACCACCACATGAAGGCCCCCCCGGAGATTGACATAGACCTGGAGGTGACCAAGCCTCAGGCAGCAGAATCTTCCATAAGGTCAAACCTGGGCTCGATGCCAAACACCAAACCTGAGTCATCCCCTATGCAAGCTTCTCCTCAGGCGGCTCAGGCCCCCGAGGACTCACAAGGAAAGAGACCTGCTCTCCCGAGTGTTGTCCCTTGGACAGCTAAGCCCTTCTCCATCTCGGAGAAGGATCTTGCTGAAGCCGCTCCGTTCGGCCTACGGGCGCCTTCCTTGGGGGGGGGAGGAAGCGGGTATACTCCTCGCTCTCTTTTCCCCCAAAATAAAAAAGCAAAAAGGGGGACTTAGGGTTGCTCTCCCTCCAGCAGGGCTCTGGGGAAGGTCGGATACACATCCTATTCAACAGTAAACAGCCAAGATCGTCACGTCTGACCCTAAGATGCCCTCGGCGGGAAGCCTCGGCCCAAGATTAAAGTTGCAAGTGCGCTGAGCGGAGCCTTGATTACGTCGGGGCCCTTAATTCAGTGAAAAGCTGGCTTTTTTGAGCTCGCTGACTTCAAACGCTTTATTGTTATTCACTCCACTGATAATACCATGTTGGTTAAAGGCAACATAATCCTTTAGATGAGAACCTTAGCTAACTTGATCAGTAAAAGAACCAAACGAGACACGTTTTTCGGACGGAAGCTTTCGGGCGAATGCATCGGAACCTTCCGAAGCGGGTATGATTAATGAGCTTTGGACACTTAAATATCTCGCCGGTCAATCTGAAGCAGCACTCTCTCATAAAATTCGTTTATGCTAGAGAACTAGTGTACTTCTCTAGAGAAGAAAACCTTAGAACTGGCCGACCATGGGGCGGTCAAGGTCGACTGTGGGATGAGAAAACAGAGAGGGTTCTTGGGATCCATCCCTACACTTTTCGCCACGTTTGACCATTAACGGATCTATGAATCGTTTCGTGCCAGTTGGAACATCTTTCTGGGTTCTACTAACCCTAGCCGCTCACCTGGTAGAGCTGGTGGCACAAAGGGTTCACACACAATCTGGGTTAAAACCAGGGTTTCCCCACCTCTCTTAGCGTGACAGTTTCTGGTAAGGCGAAAGGGCTATGCACCTTCACCGAGTTGTTAGACTCACAGGAAGCAGCACCATAGAAGTTGGCCGTGAGGCCGTCTTCCGAGGTTCCTAAAACTGCCCCCAGAAAGTAGGACAACACCAAAAGAGCTTCGGCTCCTATGCCCACACCGAAGGTTGGAGTGGGTGGCTCAGAGACGGTGGACCCTTCAAAGTAAGAACCCCTACCTACGAAGCAGACCAGCCCTCACATCAAAGGTTTCAAGGAGGAGGAAGAAAAGACTCACATAGCAAGCCCAAGCTCCGATAATTTCTCAAAGGCGAGACACCCTTCAGCGACTTTTTCGGCAAATAACACCCCGAGTTCTGCCTCCGGGAATTGTACGGTTATTACCGTGAGGGTCTTTTCTTCAAAGATATCCTGGGCATCTCCTCCGAGCTAGGTCTTGGACTTCGGGCCACCCATAAGGAGCTGCGGAGGCTCGTCTCATCCCGTCGCCGTTAGCTATCTTATTTTCAGACCATGTTGAGCACCTTCCCCCTGCCCACCATCTGGGGGTATAAGGATTTTGCGAACCCGCCACCACAGGATGGAAGCGGACATGAGGATGCACCATGTACACCCGGCATGCTGTCCCCGTTCTTCTTTGTTATTGACACATCATTTTAGGCAGTAGCAGCGCAGCTACACCTGGATAGTAGGCATACTTTTATTTCAGCATACTTTCATCGACAGCCAAATTCGAACCCTAGGACTTCCTCCGCGCCATGGCATGCTCGCAGAGGCCCTTTCTACTGCTTAATTATTTTAACGGCAGGCACTAAATCTAGGGAGGTTACTCAATCAGTCCTAGGTTCAGGTCCTTACCGACCTGATCGACGAGCTGGATGATAGGTGTCCTAAATGTTGATTGGTTTACGCATCAATGCCCGAGAACAGCTCAATTTTCCTGTCTTGATATATCCCTGTGCTCACCAGATGCACAGCCTGATATTGGATTGTATATGGTAAATGACTTCCATGGTATGGATCACTTTCCTATTGAAATGTCATTTTCTCGGCCGCTTCCGCCTGAAAGACCTGCTCCGTTGGTCCTGTATCGGCGCAGTGGTCCAGTATTTATAAATTGACTGATTTCTCTGTTCCAGGCGAGAAGTTTAGGTCGGGAGATGAGGATGTTGAGTTCTCCTTTGGCCAGCTCATCGCCGTGGACACAACTACTATAGTTAGACTGCACTGCTGTTTGAACGCTAAGTGCTTCTATGGTGGTCTTTCGAGTGTGAGACGGCCCTCAAACAAAAGCGCTATTCCAACATGTGCTATAAGCACGGCCCAAACGATTTAATTGTTGGTAAATTTCGTCGAGCTAGAACTTGGTTCCGGTATATTTAGAAGCACACCCGTCGCTCTTCCTGGCGGACATATATGTTTTCACTTAACGGCAAGATCCCTTTTGCAGAGGTGTGGCAGCGAGTCAAAAGGATTTGGGGCTAGTTCTCTTAGGACCCCTCTCCCGTTCTACAAGAGAATACGACTGCAATCCGACGTCCGTTGCGACCACTATCTCCACATTCTCTAGCCGGAAATCAAAATGCTGCTCGGAAAGCATTAGATGGACGTCGTGATGTCGATGAAGACCGCTAACTAAACCTTACCTCCAGAGGCCTAAAACCCTTTAACAACAGATTTTCAGTGAGTGAGTTGCGTTCCGCTCTCGCTTAGTGCGCAGATAACGCCCTTGGCCCAGACGATGTCACGTATGAAATTCTTCGACACTTGTTGAATAAGGTTCTGGCCCTTCAGTTAGATTTGATCAAGAGGACCTGGAAAAAGGAATCCTCCTAGACTCCTAAGCAATAGCTACTCTGTCACTTTTTGCAAACCGGCGAGAGAACTTTCTATCCTTAGCCAGTTTCTGCCCAATCTCTCTAAACTCCGGCGTGTGCAAATTGATGGAAAAATTGGTATGTGTTAGACTAACCTTTTTCCTGGATATAGGAGGCCATCTGTCTTCCGCACAGTGCACTTCCGACGGAAAAATGCACGGTGTTTTTTGATATTGATAAGGTTTATGATACAGCATGGCGATATGGCATCATGGAGACTCTATAGAGTTATAGACGTTAGAAGCGAAGGGAATCTTCCCAATCTTTATTTCTGAGTTTTTGCTGGATCGTCGATTCCACGTACGGGGGGAGCACGAAGAGTGTGTCCCGCATGGAAGTTTCCTCAGTATCAGACTCTTTGCCATCAGCATCAACGTCTCACCTCGTTGCTGGTGGAATATGTTCTCGCTACGCTCAACGTGGACGACCTTTCAATCTCTTTTTGGGCGGTTCTGGAGCGTCGACTCCAAAAGGCATTGAATCGCATCTCTCGCTATGCCGAAGCGCAAAGGTTTCAGTTTTCCTTGGCTGTTTATGGCTCCACACAGACCCAAACTTGTTATTAAACGGGGTTCACATGGAACTGGTAACCTTGCACAGTTTTCTTAGTCTTGCTTTCGACCGACGCCTCATCTGTGAGGCTCATATTTGTAGTATTATGGTCTTTTGTCTCCGTGCGATGGAAATTCTTCTCTTCTTTCCGTGACGTTCAGCACTTGGTGTGCTGATAGGACTACTGGCTTGCTTTTCTACATATGCTTAGTTCGTTCGAGGACTTGGTTACCAGACCACTGTTTTGCTCTTAGTTACATCGACTACACACAGGAATCAGGGCAATACTCTGGTCTGATTAACAAAGAAGATGAGAGACGGCCAAGAGGAACTTAGAGTTGCGTTCCATTGTGCTGTGAGGGCTTCAGGTCGCTTTTTAATGCCTTCGAATTAGTCACAGTCGCATGATGCGGCACCATTTAATGGAGCACTCATCTGCACCTTAGTGCGAAGACTGCGGGGTCCCCCAGACTGTTCAGTACATTCTTGTTAAATATCCCATTCTGGGTGATTTTCACGCACGTTACCTTTTCAGGTTCCGGGACGAGCAGGATCGCTACTGCTTCTCTTTTTCACTCGGAACGAGGGCGTTTATAAAACTTTGTGGACTATCTGACTTTATGATGCGGCTGGTCTCCTCCATTATATTCGATTCTCTTTGTTATGGGTCGCATGTTAATGCGCCGGGGGAGGCGGGCATTTCCCCGACGCCGGAGCATGCTTTTTGGTTCCTTGTTTTGTTTATAGTTTTGTTTTGTTAGGTTTGGGAAATTTTAAAGTAACCTAGCACTCGACTGAAGTTTTAATTACGGTGAGTTATGCCCTTGAAGGCTATTGCTAGATGAAAAAAATCGCCGCAAGCACTTCGGCCCGAGTCTCTCCACATTTTTCGGGCATAACGGATCGACTACTTCCCTGGATATAGTTTCCGCAATGCCCGCGCAACATGCTTTCACACCCACATAGATCGGTGGCCCCACGTACTCTCTGACCACTTTTCTATGCCTCATACTATCATATTTACCTATCCTAATAACAACACTACCCCTCTACAACAACACTAACACAACCCTACCAAAAGCGGCATCAATCTTCACCGTCGAGTTAAATACCCTGAAATATGCAGTGTAGTAAGCATACAACAACCACCGCTCAGATGAAATTACGATCTTCCCCACTCCTTCAGCAGCTTTCAATCATTAGAACGGATGACGGAGATCCATCAAATCCTGCAAAAAATAACGAGTCACGTATATAGATCAGCTTGCAGTAGAAGGAAAATCTCTTTATGTTGGGTTCCAGTACACGTATGGATCATTGGAAATGAGAGGGACGATCCAGCGGCAAAAACTGCATTTCATCGGCCATTCAGGCTCGCTAACATCTCAATACCATGCAAAGACTACAGCGTCGCAATACAGGCCGTCAATTTAGAGGTCTGGAGTTCTAGATAGGCAGACCTCTGCGAACGAAATAAGATGCGACACTTCTTCCCAAAATTATGGATATGAAAGCCCCAAGGACTTAATCTGCCGACAGGAAGTATCTGTGCGCCGACTTCGCGTTGGGCACACATTAATCATATACAGATACCTTATGGATATCGACTACTCCCAATTCTACGAAAACTGCATTGTACCCTTCACAATTACACAGATCATGGCAGAATACCCGCTTCCTAGAAGAGACAACTCCTCTACAAGTTTTAAATAAATCTCTAATACTTTTATCCGCAATTTAACAAATTTTACGTATTTCAATTAGCACCGCATTATCTCCAGACCATCTATTCATCGTTTCAATTATTCTTACACAATCACCTCACCACTCAAATCACCCACTCATTGATATTTTATATTGTTTTTAACAGTTATAAAACACATATATTACGGCGAATCACCTCACAGTGAGCACCAAGGAATATTATGGCTCAATCACCTTGCAGTGAGTGCGACCCGCACCGCGGATGATGCTCGTTGCACTGACCCTTCCTTCTTCTTAAGGAGGTTAGGTACGACCTGGCCCAAAACAATTACCTTACAACACAACTGCACAGTAAAGAATAATAATGGCATCCTCGACGCATTCAGGTCCTACTGGAAAATGATATGTGCACATAACGCACCCAAACCACACACACACAAACACAAGAATACTTATGGAGGTTCTTGATAACTCTACCACATTGCCCAACCATATCACCGTCGGGGAAACATAACACTATTAGAGCACTTAGGCAAAATACCTGAGCGTATGGTCAACAACCGTCTCGGGAATTTTCTGGAGGAGAGTGACTTATCTTCCCCCTGCCAATATGATTTCAGGAGAGGTCGCTCGACTCAAGCGGTTGTAACCATCTTTCACGACATAAGAAAAAAGTACGATAATCACGAAAAAAACACTCTAACAGCAATGACATGGAGAAGGCCTTAGGTTAGGTGTGGCATCAGGGACTTCGTTGGAAACTAGCCAACAACACGGAACTCCTTCTCTGCCTCATAAGTCTTCTCTCCTACTATCTGATCAACATGAGATGTCACATAAAATACAATAACACAATATCGCAGGCATTCGCACCACGCGCCGGCGTACCACGAGGTAAGGCACTGGCGCCCACACTATACATAATGTATAACAATGACACCACACGACCACCCGATAAATGCACACACTCATTTTCCACTCGGAAGACGAGATCATTCTCCCCTCCGGCTTGAGCCCCGACAGAATCCCGCACCGTACACAAATGATATTGAATGACAAAGAGAATATGTGGATAAGTGTCTCATAGCTACAAATCGTCTGGTGCGTGAGAGCTTTACATGCACAACATGCAAATAAACACTCATACGCCATACTTAATCTACTCAACCTCCAAAAGACCTACATATAAACTCATTTATTCCTGTGCTGATGTGATGGACGAATTCTTGCCGAAAACAATCCTATCCATTTGTATATTTTCAGAATGAGTGAATTAAGGTAAACGTGTCATGATTTACTTGGCCAGTACATAGTTCATGAAAACCTCCAGTTTGATACAGGTGCTCAGATGGCTAACGTATTTACATGACTCGTGGGCGCCTCAAACTTGGTTCTAAGATGAATTGAGTTTTTACTCATCGCTAGTTAAGAAAGAACCGAAGAGACAAGTGAATAACCAAACTGGACATCCTCTTCCTTCTAGGCCCATGCCACATTTCACTATATTGTACAGTCATTCTTCCAAGATTGTATCAAAGACTACATTCAAAATAATATTGAAGCAACTATAAGGGAATATTCTAAAGATGAAAAAATTGAAATATATATTTTTTAAGTGTGGTGTTCTATAGATTATGTACAATTTGTAGAATTGTATTTTCAGAAAGATAGATCAATATTTCAACTGATTAAGTCTGTCAATATGTTAGTCTGATCCCCGCCCCTATCCTTCTTTAACTCTCATTATATTTTTAGCCATTTATATTTAAGTGGGCAAAGATTTTTTACTATTTCTATGTAATTCGTGATGTTTGTTTGCTGAGTTATTACATGTTTAATTTTTCATGGATTAATTTAATGTTTTCCCCGCGAGTTGGTCAATTTCTTAGTCTTAAATTTGTTTATTTTGTGTAATATTCTTTTCTTCTCGATCCTTGACATAGTTCTCAGTGCAAAACAAAGTTCCTGTATTTTGATAGATGGAATTGGTCTACGTATTCAGTTAGTTTTAGGCTTTACTGTTCATTCGTAAACAGATAGAAGTTTTTAATATCAAGTAGTATATTTAGTTAATGGTTGAAATGCGAAAAAAATAACAATTAATAATTGAAGTAATCACTCAAGTAAATCGGCTATAAGTTAGATAATATACAAATTATTTTTGACAATTATTAATTTAAGTAATCGCACTAGCAAATCGGCTGTTAGATAAGTTAGATAATATAGAATTTATTTCGGCAATAATTAATTTAAGTAATTACACTAGCAAATCGGCTGTAAGTTAAGAATTAATAGTTTACTTAGGCACAGTAGCATATAGGCTATAAGTTAGATAATACACAAATTAATTTTGCTGATTAATAATTTAAGTATTTACACTAGCAATTAGGCTGTAAGTTAGAAAATATTCTAATTATTTTAATCATCATTGATTTAAATAATCGCACTAGCAAATTTTTCTTTTCGCCAATCTGGCAACTGCCTTGAAGGGTATACGTCACCGTAGGTAAAATTCTAGTCTACTACTAGGCTATTCGAAAATTCTCCTCCCCCCCCCAAAAAAACACAACAAAAACAAACAAAAAGGAAGCACGTTCCGGAGTCGGGGGAGGCCCATCTCCCTACGGCACAGGAACAGGCGACCCACAACAAAGAGAGTCGGATAAAATGGAAGAGGACAGACTCCGAAAGTCAGATAGACCACAAGTCTATGTACAAGCGGTAGCGACCCCGCTCGTCCCAGTTCAGGAACAGGTAACGTGCGCGACGATCATCCAGACTGGGACATTCAACAAGAATGTGCCGAACAATCTGGGGGACAACGTGGTCTTCACAGTAGGGCGCAGGCGAGAGCTCCATCAAATGGCGGTGCGTTCCGCGAGTGTGTCCAATTCGGAGACGACACAAAGCAACCTGAAGCCGTATCGGCATTGGGGACTAGGTCCATGGAAACAGTCGCGGTGCAATGGCACGCAACTTCAAGTTCCTCTCGGCCGTCTCCCATCTTCTTTGCCAAGCAGCACGATCAGCGAGTGAAGTTAAACCATCTTTAAGATTTCCGAGTTAAGATCAGTCATCTCTAAGATGACCGAGTTAAGATAAGATATTTCCACGCTCACGGTGTAAAGATCAGCCACCTCTAAGATTATCCAGTTAAGATCAGCCATCCCTGAGATGACTGAGTTAAGACAAACCGTCTCCATGATCACCGAGTAAAGATAGACCATCTCTAAGATGATAGAGTTGAGTTCAGTCGTCTAGAACTTGAGTACAGATTTAAATGTGAATACAAAAAACTGAAATTTAACCCAACCTAACCCCTAACTTAACCCGCTTCGTTAATATCTTGTTTTATTTTTCCTAATTAACACGTTAATATTTACGCAGTCAGTTTATAAATTGCTTATCGTTAATTATTATTGCTATCATTGTATCTTTAATGATTTATACTTATCCTTCGTGTGATTTGGATCATATTCATGGGAGACATCCAAGCCAAAATCTAGAGAGCGAACTCTTTGTCTCACCCCTCTCGAACAGAACACGCAAGTTCCTACTCAGAGTTGAGCGTGATTAGCTGCCGTCTGCTACCCTATCTCCAAGGAATCTCCTTCCATGTCCTGGGTTATTTAATATCTTTCCCTTCTTTTTATAAACTATTATTTAAAAAACCGACTATGAAGTCTCAATTAAAGTTAACATGAAATCTTCTAAGCAGAGACACTCTGATATGTTATAAACCAATAACGTTAATGAATATTCCTTTTCAAATTCAACGCCAAATTGCCGCCTTCCTTCAGACCCCGGCATTTAGAGAGACGTCGCCTAAGAGCTGCTCTCAATCTCTTCGAACCTGAAAATGAGCGTTATAGAGGAGGCAAAGGGCCTCATTCACAACGGTAGCACACGATATTAAGAGAATATATTCTTTCAAATATATATTAGGTCATGCGGAATGTTCGTAACAATTCTAAAAATAAAAACAGAGATTATTTAAACTTAATTAATCTTATAATTACGGCCTTGTTCTTAAATATTTTCCCATTTTATTTATTTAAAAAAAAGAAAGAAAATTCTTTGGAAAAACAAGAATTTCTAAGCAAATAATTCTGAGATAACAACACAATTATCACGAATAAGCGACAAATAAGGATGAGGCTAGCCTAGTTAGGCTATTAACTAGGAATAAGTGAACCTAAACGGGACAATAAATACATGAATTTAGACATTGAACGAACAAGTTAAAACTTGTCAAATAGAGTAGTCTCGCTCATTAGGGAGAAGTGCGTTGTTAGCTCAAAAATGATTTGCGTAGCAATTCTTATTTTTCCAAAGAACTTTCTTTGTTTTTTGTTTTTTTAAACAATAAAATGGGGAAAGGATGTAGATCAAACAAAATATCAACTGTATAATTAGTTAAATTTACTTAAAAAAAATAGTTTTCCAAAGAGGAACAAACTTTTCGGATGACTATTATATATATAAGGGTTGGACAAAATAATTGGAACACGTGTTAAATTCAATGAATATTAAATTAATACGGAGTTGGTATTCTTTTTTGCTTTCTGAACAGCGTCGATGTGTCTTGGAATTGATTCATACAGCTTCCTGATTTCATTGAGTGGAATATTTAGCCATTCTGCGTGCAATATATACTCCAGCTGTTTCAGATACGAGGGTGGAGGGTAACGATTTCTAACTTGTCGCTGCAAGATGCACCACAAATGCTCAATAATATTAAGATCTGGAAATTGTGGAGGTCACTCCATGTATTGTAGCTCACTCCTATGGTCTTCATAACAATTCTTAACCACATGAGCAGTGAGTGTTGGGGCATTTTCATCTTGGAAAAAGCACTCATCATCAGGGAATGATGCCTAGACCATGGAATGAACTTGATCTTCCAAAATATTCAGATATTCCTTGATGTTGGTCTTACCAACCAGGGCAACAATTGGACCAAGAGAATTGCAAGATATGGCTGCCCAAACTACAACTGTCCCTCCTCCGGGCTTCACTGTAGGAAGAAGGCAGTCATGATTAAAAGCTTTCCCCGGGCTGCCTCCACACATAAATTCGGCCTGCAGTGGGGAAAAGAGAAAAAGTGATATCTACACCAGTTCAGCATTTTCTGAATGTTTTGATGAGAAAGCTGAGGTTTCTTGATGGCGGTTCTTTCATGATATCCAGCTTTATTGAGCTCACGGCAAACCATTTTAGTCGAAACTGAGTAAAAGGAATGTTGATTTAACTCTGCAGTCACTTTAGGGGCAGTTGTCCGTAGATTTCTTTTATCGCAATGTGTTTCAACACTCGTCGGTCTCTTTCAGCGAGCTCCGAAGTCCTGCCAAAATTACTCCTCTTGCTGGAGGTTTTGCCCCGATTCTTGAAGTATGTCATGATGCTTGATATGGTAGCTCTTGAAAAAACAAAAAGTTTATCTGTTCTGGTGAAGGAAGTTCCTGCAATTCGAGCTCCAACAATTTGCCCTTTTTCGAACTCAGTGAAGTCACGCATCGTAACATCTATACCACGATCTGAAAAAGAAATACAAATAATCATTAAATTTGATAAATAAAACTATGTATCTACAATAAAAACAAAACACTAATAATAAAATCTGGATGGATATTCGTAATATAATGGCTCATTGGAATATTGGTGTTAAATTTCTAATTTTCAATTATTTTGTCCAACCCATATATATATATATATATATATATATATATATATATATATATATATATATATATATATATATATATATTGTAGGGAAATCGATACGAATTAGAGGTCCACGGTCCCGACCCCTTTTTCTCCTCGTGAAAACCACGTAGACGAGGAGCTTAGTTCTCAAGCCTTCGATAAGGCCCCGAAAGTAGATCCAACCCTCCCACCCCTAGAGGAAAAGGCAGCGAAAAAGAAAAAAGAAGCGAAGAAGGGAGAATATTGATGGACTTAAAAATAGAAGAAAGAAGAATACAGAGATAGAGAGAGGTAGAAGAAAGAAGAATATAAATAAAAAGAGAAGACGAAGAAAGAAAAATACAGGCGAGAAGAGAAGCGGAAAAAAGAAGAATACAGATGGAAAGATAACTAGCACAAGCAGAAAGAGAAGAGAGAGTGAAAAAAAGAAAGATTGCTTGCAGATGAAAGTGCATCTAGAAAGGGTCAGATGGTAGAAGCAGATAATGAGTATCCCCTACCCTTAGTAGTCTTCCCCAAGAACGAAACGTCCACGGAGTTACAATTAAAACCCCAATTCGCTGTGAGAACCACGCCTATTAACGATCCCGTAGTTAAACGTTTTTTCGACCCCATTAGATCGAATCCAAACCCGATCTCCCAGTTTAGCTTGATAAAGGATGACGATGGGACTCCCGTTCTCATCACATATTCAACCCTGCAACAGGCCACTCTAGCCATAAGGGTGAGATTAAAGTTAGACAGCTGCCATAAAAAAGGTATTGGGAGTAGGTTGGAATACCATTACCAGTTTGTGACATACTCGGGTAGACACAATAACCCGAACGGACGACTCATGCGCTGTAAAGTATTGGTCATCGAACACCACTTTAATATTTATTATATCAAAGGGGCCGATAAGGTAAAGCTGCTGTATAACCTGAGTCGAAACCCCATCGAGGGTTATTTCACCACCCGTTAATCTTAAAACCATTCTTCATTATTTGTGGTCGTGTTTGTGTGTATATATTTAAGTTCTAAAGGTTTAGAAATGTAAGGAAGTAGCTGGCTAAATACCACTTTAGAGCCAGGCTCTTTCTTTTGTGTGTAATTGATGGGGGTTTTTTTTTGTTGTTTGTATGTTAAATTGGGTGGTGTGAAACGTACCCCAGTAGGCTCGCGAGGCCTATGTCGATCATCGGCCTTTGTACGCGCGCGCGTGTGCGCCCGAGTTCAAAGAAACTTAGAGCATCGGATGGTTGACCTCAGCTAACCGTAAGAATCAGTATTATGGTCTAAGACATGTAAGTTTGTTTTGTCGATGATGTTTAGCTATTTGTTTGGGTTTTCACTGGAGTCCCCTCCCCCCTCCATTTACCTCTTCGAAGAGAGGAATGTAGGGAAATCGATATTCCAGCCTCAAAACTGAGGACTTGCTCGGTAACTGCAACTTCCTGCTATTTTGGCGGCGTAACCCTATTACTTAGCCCCCCTCCCTCTCTCCCCTCGCCTCGAGTATCACCAGAAAGGCCTCCGCCCAACCATATAATGCACTTATCATCACATTTCGGGTGAGGCGTGCCTAACATGGGTTAAACCGGCAATATTTCCCCTGGGAGTTGATATTTAATTTCACCTCATATGCGAAATTAGAGGAGAGTTGACCAAATGCTAAAAGGTACCGTTGGGGCTAGGTGAAAGACTTAATTACGCCGTCCTTAACCCCCCCCCTCCTTCTCCTATCCCCAGTGGGGTGGCGAAGTATATAATCGAATAACGGCAGAAGAACGAGGGAGTTCGAGTTAGTCATCAAGACAACAAAGTCCGGCTAGAGGCCGGCAACCAACGAAAGGGGCACAGGAGAAGCTCATCCTGAGCCAGTTCATGGTGGTTACACCAAAAAATAGGCATCTTGTCTCAGAAAGATAGAGTTTGCGATCGAGACAACGAAGTCCAGCGAGTGCCCGGCAACCAAACAAAAGGAACACAGAAGAAGATCATACTGAGCTATTTCCTGGTGGCCACACCGTATTGAGAAACAAGTTCAACTAGTTCTCGTCAGAGAAACCCCCTATACTGGTGTATAACAAAACGTAGAGATTGTCCTCGCCATTGAGGAATACCCCAAATTGAACTCCCTTAAGCACTCCCCTTCGTCAAAAGATTCACTCGTTTGCTCATCGCTCGTCAGTGCTAATTATTCCCAGATTAACCCGAAGAGTGGAAGATGCATACTTTTCCTGTTCCAATGGTGAAATCATATTACCAGGACAACGTGCTTAACGCTATCCATCGCACGCACCGAATTTATCTGTGGCTTTAAAGCTATCCCCCGTCAGACAACATCTGGAACGGCACGGAAGACGTCCACGCGCCGGCCCGAAAACAACATTCTTGAGGCTACATAAAAATTGAGGCCAATGTCAGTCTCAAACCCGATTCCCGTGTGTTTTTTTTTTTAAAGGTAAATGAATTCCATCATCTCTTTTTTTGGAAGGTCAATTAGTTTTCAAGATTAAAATGAGCTTTGGGTCAACCATTACTGTATTTTCAATTGTGCAATTTAGTAAGCCTCACTTAAACTTGTTTAATTCAAAACTCTGTAATTGTTTGTTAGATTTGAATTTTTGTTCATGTTGCATTTAGGTAAATTTTTCTTAGAAGCATTTAATTCAATCCTCGAAACGCTGAGCATGGAAATAGAAACCCTCAAAGATTAAAATATCGTAATAATAATAATTTTAAAATATAGCACTCTTAGAGAAAACTTAATCACGGAGTTTTTGAAGTACATAACAAACCTATACGTAAGTACACCATCACTCGGTACTTGCAATACCACGATATATATATATATATATATATATATATATATATATATATATATATATATATATATATATGGATATATATATATATATATATATATATATATATATATATATATATATATATATATATATGGAAAGAGAGAGAGTGTGTGTGTTTGAGAGAGGGTTTTACGATTGTGAGAGTGAGAGTGTGTGATAGAAAGAGAGCGAGTGTAAGAGAGAGAGAGAAAGTGTCTCAAGGAGTCAGAAGGAAAAGTAGCACCTCAAACGACATTGCTGAACATACCGAGGAGGTACTTTTGGGGGAGTTCCTAGCCTATAGCATAAAAGCAAGCGTAGAATAAATGAACGCTCTCTCCTCACCTCTCTCACCCGCTTTTGCGGGCTAGAAAGCGGAAAAGACACCTGATTATGCTGTGAAAAAGAACGAAAAGAACACAATCACGATTTTTTTTATAGAAAAGTTGAATCCTATCTACTTGCTTCTAAACTATACCGAACAAAAATGTGACGAAAAAAAATATGGACGCATCAGACCAACAAAGAGCAGAGCAAGGAGAAGCAAAATTCGCCACCCCCAAGTCTACTTTCAACTCAAGAAGAAGTCGGCCTGGTTAACTCCTTCATCGTCAACATCCCCTTTCAAAGAAGCAGCCGTTAGGATGGAAAGGAGCTCATCTCATATCTACGTACCGGACCACTGTAAGCAATCTGGATGAGCTAAGATGAACCGCTACAGGTGGATGTAGGTGGAGACCTAACCCGACAAAAGTTTGTCCAGTCTCCAAATACGACTATAGCGCCCATCATCGCAGCTCAATAGGCCAATACTGCACCAGGAGGAAATCAACATACGAACTCACGCCATTCTTTCAAGTTTCCAAATATTGATAATGACAATAATAGAGCTTTAAAAAATGCCAGTGAATATCAGATAAAAGTGTAAATTCAGTTCTTATTTAATTAAAAAGGCGAAAATTCAATGCTTATTAATTTGAAAATGTATAAAAAGAGAGAAAATCCAGCGTCCGGTAGTAAGAAGAATAACTTTAATTTTAGTAAGAAGAATCAAGTGTTTAAAGTCTGTAAATTTATTAAAATAAAGATAACACAGTATTAAGTGTACAAAGTATGTAAAATTATTAATTTAAAGTTAACTACATAGTAAGTGTAAAAAGTGGGTGTATATATTAATTTAGAGTTAACCCCGTGTATTTATTTCCGTCTTGTTAAAAGAAATAAGGGGGGAGCAATGGATTCGCCACTCTCCCTACGGGGGAAGCTTGTGCTTCGCTACTAAGATTAAAATTCAAAATCTAAGAAAAAACAGACATGGTTAAATGGCTGCTTAAATTATATATTTAGTTAAGAAAAAGAAGATATATAAAAATAAATTTTCTGAACTTCACCATTTGTAATTCTTTGGGTTTTAAAAACTTCACAAAATTTCGATACTTATATTTATATCTGAACATCACCATTTTGTTTTTTGATATTATAAAAGAAATATTAGAAATAACTTAATAAAAAACATAAGTCATAACCAAACTAAGATGAAATTATTATTTAAATACTCAAAAATTCCCCTTCTTAAATTATAAAGTTAGTGAAAAGAAGGAAAAAACAAGGCCTGCTGTACAAAGAGTCACGTGCCCTCACTTATTCTGATTTATGACCACACCTGACATAATATATCCAAGCGTATCATATTATGGCCTAGCCTAGTATATCCAAGACTAGTATAGCATACCATACCATAGACTAGAATAACCTTGCATAGCTTAGCCAATTATAGCCTTGGTTAGCTAGCCTATCGTAGCCTAACATAGTATTACCTATCATATCCTAGCATAGCCCTCCCTAGCCTATTATACTTTAGCCTACCATAGCATAGCATAGCCCTATCCAGCCTAGTATAGCTTAGCATAGCCTAGCATAGGATAACCTAGCCTAACATTAACTATCCTAGACAAGTATAACCTAGACTATCCTATTATGCCCTAGCCAAGCATAGCTTAGTATTATCTAGCGTAACATACTATATGCTATCCTAGCATAGCATTTTATAGCCAAAATTAGCATAGTATATCTTACCCTTGTACATTATATCTTAGCATAGCTGGTCATAGTATAGCCTAGCCTATAATAGCCTAGCATAGTATAACCTATTATAGGCTTGCATAGCAGATTCTAGCATATTATAGCCTAGTCTAGTCGAGCAGAGTATCGGCTGAATAGTTATGATGTTATTGCCAAAACAAAATAATTCCCGGGCTAACCTTGGGAAGACTTTGGCAATTATATCATTCGAAAGAGAATATAGAACAACATAAGGGTTTCAAATTTTGTTAGAATTAGACCAATAGTTATGATGTTATTGCCAAAACAAAATAATTTTCGGGCTAAACTTGGAGGACTTTGGAAATTATAAAATTCCAAAGAAAATGTAAAACAACATAAGGTCTTCAAATTTTGTTAGAATCGGCCGAATAGTTATGATGTTATTACAAAAACAAAAAAAAAAGCAAAACGAGGACCAACCGACCGACTTAGCGACATAGTGAGATGTAGAGTCGCTCGTGCCTAGACTCGCACGTGATTAAAAAGAAATAGGTTTTGTTAGCAGATTAGGATCTGCAGCTCGGACATCCGAACCCCTAAAATATTAGCACGCTTGGCATTACATGGTTTCAACAAAGAATCGCAGGATTGCTGCGACTTTAAAATTCATGTTTTCCAACCAAGCCCACCAAAATGAATTAAAGAAGTAGATTCAATGTCGTGGTGTGCGTGCACAAATCTGTAAAAGTTAACAATAATAACCTAGTGGCACGCATACACATGCAAACGAATTTTTTGTTCGCATTAAAGAGCTGCAGTTCCCACCACCAAACATTCCCAACAACCGCTAACTCCCGTGCGTAATTATGGATATAAAAATGAAGTATTATAAGACTCCGAAAGTCTAAAGAGTCCAAACTCAAAGTGAAGATGTACTTAAAATAAGAGTTTATCTCTCATTATTTTATTTTTTAAATACTGGCTGCATTGTAAAATAGAGTGATCACAAAATATAAAATGTACGCATTCATTTCATTGCCACGGGTTACTATAATATTTTGTACATATTTCTATGTAAGACTAATGAACTTTCCCCTGTGAACCAACGTCTATACCATATATTATAATAATAGGGACTACTTAAAAGGTAGAGACACCCTGAAATGATAAATATATATATAAACATTAAAACAATGTAAATAATTTAGCAATTACTGATGCACAAATTGTTTACCCCCGAGAGTGTGTATATTAGAAATCAAAGAACTTCATTTGAAATACTCCGTGGTTTCGAGGAGGAGTCTTTGTAGCGCCCAATTGCAATATGGAGTAGAGAAAACGAGGAACCTCACAAATGAGCACCCCGTTGGTACTATGAAATCTTGAAATTTGGCAGACAAATTGAATATTAAAATAATATACCATCCTGTAATAATGAATTAATGCAAGACAAAACAATTACTTGTAAATAATGTTAAATTACACTTTAATATGTATCAATGTAAAGCAGAGTATTTGGTAAGAAGAACGAAAGTGAAATCGCTTTCCTTCCACACGAACGTACAACCACAAATACATTAGGAAACATATGCGAGCTGAAGGTCAGGCCACAG
This sequence comes from Ceratothoa steindachneri, assembly GCA_963969495.1. Lineage (NCBI taxonomy): Eukaryota > Metazoa > Arthropoda > Malacostraca > Isopoda > Cymothoidae > Ceratothoa > Ceratothoa steindachneri. The sequence goes on along the minus strand of OZ018317.1, from coordinate 65,597,879 downwards.
AGATAACAAAGAAGGTGGAAACAGCTGTGTAGACATGGAAAGGAATCTGATCTGACCTGCCAGGTCTTACATGAACCCCTGAGAGACAAAATAAATCTTTCTATAAATGTTGGTTAATAAAGCACGGCTAGGTTCCCGAAGCCAGATACTGTCTTGATACACACACACACACCTTTTGACCAAACAAGCTCCGCCCAGCAGTCTTAGTAGAGAATACACGCACATACCTTTGATACAATAAGCTCTGTCCCGTGTTTAGATTAAGAGAAGTAAAGCCACGCCTCCTTAATTTGCATTAATAGAAATAAGCGAGCAGAAACATTCTCATTATTATTCTCATTCTGATTAGTATATTATTAGTATTATTATTAGTAGTAGCCCTAGTCCGAACCTCGTTCTCAATCTGTCCGTCCAAAGTCCAAATAATCTGACGCAGAATGAGAATTACAGGAAACACTGAGTATTAACACTGATTTTCAATCAAAGATGTGAGCACACAAACGAACCAAGGAAAACTCAACGATTTAAACTTGTCCAAACTCAAGTAACCCTAAGCAAAGATTAAAGCTTACAAAACCGCCATTTTTCTTCCAAGTCCTTCCTTCTGCTAAGCAACAACCAGGTTACCATTCGAATCCAGCCCACAAGCGAATTAACCAAAAGAGCACTTTGGAGTCAGACCAAACTTGACTGCAAGGCCGCCTTAGCGTGGCATTTATAAACAGGTGACACTTTCAACAGCACCCCCCATCCCAAAAAAAAATCTAGATCAAGGTGATACCATCTAGGTCATGTCGTGGATTATCTCGTCAAATCAACACTTGAACTAAACGTTCATTACTTCTGGCGGTAGACGGTTCGACGTTCCGCAGATTCTGTACAAAAAGAAGTTGCCGCAAATTCTAGTATGGAATTACGGTAATTCCAGTTTGTAGACGTGGTTACATGTAGCATTTGCATTCAACGTGTAAGGCCTCTTGTGATCTACATTTTGAACTCTTCCTATTATTTTAAAAGTTTCAATTAGCTGGCCTCTTAACCGGCGCATATCCAGGGAGAATATCCCCAGTTCTCGTAGACGCTGCTGATAACTATTATGTCTAAGGGAAAGGATTAATTTTGTGGCTCTGGCCTGTACCCTTCCCAGCCGTTCAATGTCTTCCACAAAGCTGGGGACTATAATTGGAAGACGTACGTATTCAAGGTGTGACCGGACTAGAGAGTTGTACAAGGCGAGAACAATATGCTTATTTCGGAAGCGAAAATGTCTCTTTATGTACCCCAGCATTCGCTGGACATCTTTTCCACCTGGAGGCACTGCTTGGAGAACTTTAATGTCACTGCTAATTAGCACGCCTAAATTATCCTCAAAGCCAGTTGTATCTAGCTGTTTGTCTGGCAAGGAGTAATTTTTTTGAGGGTTAGCATGACCGATGTGCATTACCTTGTACTTGTTAAGGTAAAATGGCATCTACCACCTCTCGGAGCATTCACCTATCCTGAGAAGGCTATTTCGCAGGCGTTCCACTCCTTCTCGCGAGCTCACACTAGCTCCTAACTTGCTATCGTCGGCGAACTTGGCGATCGAGCATAGTATTCCATCGTCTATATCAGTGATGTAGACGATGAACAATAGATGCCCGAGCACTGAGCAGTTAGCGAGAGAGGGTATGAGAGATAGGGTGTTATAGATAGGATATGAGAGATAGGGTGGGTGAGAGAGGGTGTTCGGTCTAAATTTGATGATTTTTAATTTCTTTTTTTTTCAGAAACAGAGGGTGATGTATCTTTGAAGAGTCACCTGCATTGGAGAACATAAAGAGTTAAATTTTAGGTGAGCAAAGGTTAGCTGAAGTGGAGGACAGGAAACCATCTGAATATCAAAGAAAAGCTACGCGCATCATGATAATTCGCGCCGGGTATTAAAATATCGACATCATCGCTGGTGTTGAATACTCTGTTATCACTGTAAAACCTGTATGACGTGATGTAGGTAGTTGCAATGAAGACTACGAATCCGGTGCCAGCAGAAAAGAACACAAGAAGCGCTCTGACTGCGTCCGCAAGAAGGAATTCATCCAATAACTGTATGACAAGGTGATGGAAGACCCAAACAACGGAATCCGGGTTTCGGCGAGAGAGATGGGTGTTGGAGTCCCAAGTATTAAGCTGGCTTTCAATAAAAACGTTCGTTACCATTCGTACAAGAGGCTCAAGATACAACTTCTGACAGCCAAGACCAAGGAGAGTAGCTTGACGAAGGCAAAGAAGTTCCTAAACAAGATGAAGTATCCTGTTGAACCGGGAAAGATCTAGTTTTTCTTATATAAAAAGAAAAATTACCAGAACCAGTTGCCGAATATGCAGAATAACAGGTGGCTTGCCTATAATATAATCCATGCGATGTTCCATCTATTAGAAAGATCAAGTTCCCCAAACTGTGATGGTTTGTGTGTGTACCTCCAGTGAGAGTGACACCATGCCGCCAGACATGTTTGAGCAGGCTCTTAGGCCAAATTAAAACTGCCATGTGGAGGTGCAGGTAAGGGCATGTAATAAAGAGAAATAGAGATAGGCTGGTTGATTATCGAGTGGGGTGGGTGATCACTTATTATTATCATACCCTGGTGATTCCTGGCAATATGGTTACCAAACCAAACCCTGTCCAGGTGGAAACTCTTTCTGGTGCAAATTCCAGAAGATAACGTTGAGTGGAGCCCGTAATGATAATAATAAATAATACTTATAATAAATAATATTAAATAATAATATAAATAACTGATACTAAAAATAATTAATACTAATCATAATTAATAATTATAATATATAATAATAATATATCATAATAAATACTAATTTATTTTAATAAATACTACTAACAAATATAAAAACATACTAAATAATAATAATAAATAATACTAATGATATTAGAACAGTAAAGTAGTGCTGAGTGGGTGCGATGGGGTAGAGCGCTCCAACAACTTTTCAGCCATACCAGAGAGTTCAAGCCAACCCAGTGACAGAGCGCCCCTCCCTAATTCGCACTCATGCAGGGAGGACAAGCACTTCCCCCCCCCCCTCCAGCTACCAAGTGTACCAGGCTACATAAGGATACCGCTCTCCGGGGCTCTAAGACAAGAAATCAGGGAGGGAGGGTAAAATCCCATCAAGATTTATCGGGAGCAGGTAGCAAGGTCAAACGAAGTGGCAGAAAAGGTAAAGAAAGCCTGAAGAAATAAAAAGGTGAACGAAAAAGAAGGAGATAGCCTCAAGAGGAATATTAAGGAAGAACCGAGAAGTAGCTTAATGGAGGGAGAGAGGGAAAGTAATAAAAGTCTTTAAATAAAAATCAATGAAATAATAAAAATATCACACTGGGTACCCATAACTGAATATTACCCACGAAACTAAGAATATAAGCACAAACTGATTTTTAAAAATAAGTTTTTTGAAAAGAGCATCAATTTCGAAAAGGCCAGGGGAAGAAATGTTACAACTATCGGAATGGTTTATAAAAGAACATTCGGCAATATTTGTTTTATAAAGTTATTGGAGCGATCAATAAATTTAGATGAATTCCAATTTATTAAATGGTCATTCTCGGACATATGAACCAAAAATGCACTATTTTTTTTACCTTTCCGTACATTGTATTTATGTTGATTGGTGCGGACCGACAATTGCTTGCCTGTTTGTGAAAAATATTTACTATGACAGCCAGAACATTCCACTGATTGAACCTCACTTATATTAATACCCCCTGCCACTATTTAAGGCAATGTATGTCCAGCCTTCTGTTGATTCCTTGAAAAGGTTCTTAAGAATAAAGACCAATACCCTCGGAATCGTTTTTTACTTTTCTTTTGTGGGTGTATCTGTATTGTAAAGAAGTACGATTATATTCTTAAAAGTCGACTCGTATTTAAAAGCAAAAGAAATGTTAATTTTTTTTTTTAAAGGCGAGGAAGGTCAGTAAAATAATAAGACAATATATATATATATATATATATATTGACAATTACTTTTGCAATGTTGCAATTATAATTATGGTATTAAAATAGCAATGTTGTAGTTTAGCTCTTCATCAAACCCTCGGAGGAAGCTCATCTTGCATTCACGAGAGGATAATTCACAGGTTAGCGTCTCTAACACAAACAAACATTCACCTGTCAACTCGCCTTTCTATGCGTTACCTACATTATCAAAGAGAATGTAAAATTTATATAATCCACTCGATTTTCATGAAAGATAGTGTCTGTGCATGAACAGAGTGAGTGTGTGGAAAGTGAGATATGTATGTGATTAGAGGAAGAGGGAATGGGAATATATGTTTCATGAAACAGAATGGAGAGTTTGTGCTAGATAAAGTGAATTATGTGATGTTCTATAAACCTATGGAGTTTGTGATAAACTGTTAAATGATGCGAAGATTATTATATTGTGAAGAAATTTCTGTCTCTTTAAAAGACATGAAAAATGTTTCTTAGATAGTTTTAAATTATTCCAAATATGTTGCAACGATAAATATAGTAATGTCTAGACATTTTTGATGATTTAATAATGCTTTTTCCTTTTATAAGTTTTAATAATGCTTAGGCCATTTTTAAGCTGCCAAATAGTGTTCGGGTGGCGGATGAACTGTCTGAAGAAGAAAGTTTAAAAGTGTGAATATTGCTTCATCTCTGGATCTAACTTACAGTAAATGTTCAACAATTTCAACGTTTAAATGAAGCTCTTGAACAAAAAGGTCCTTCAATGTTCAACCGAAAATATTGTATTCCTCCTTCATGACAATGCAAGACCACCCAACTATTAATTGGATTCGAATTATTTAGAAATTATTTGTTATAAATATTTGGAAACACCTGATCCATTCCAGCGATCAATTAATATGGGTTACAAAAAGAAATCTTTTTAAGTCTTCAAAATCTTTTCAAATGATTTAGAACAATTTTGCACCGCTGAATCCTTGAAAGCGTAGCACAAGTAAATGAAGCAGCCACGATCCTTGTCCACAGCTTTGGTGAACTGTTTGATCAAGCCAAGCTAGATGTGCAGCGGTGGGAAGAGTATCCTGTATATCTCCACTTGAGGGTTCTTCATGATGTTCTTTGCTCTGCAAGGCATCATTTCCTCCCGTAAAGGCCAGTCCTTCTTCCTGTAATGCTGAGCTTGGTCCCTACTATCCTAAATGCACAGAAATCATAGCCATCTTCAGCTCAGCACAAATCAACCACTCAGGTTGATCATAACGAATTTTCTCCAGCACGTACTTTACCACTTCATACTTCTGCTTCAGTGTAGTCGAGTGAGCGAAGAGTAGAGAGAAAAACTGGTTGCCGTTGCGCAGCAGAACACACTTCAGCGATCGCTTGCTGCTGTCAATGAACAGTCTCTAATCTTTTGGTTGGTACTGTGGCTCTCCAATATCTGTACAGTACACCAAGTCCTTCTCTTCACAAAAAAAGAGATACTCTTGAAGTCTGTTGCTGTAGGAGGTGATGCGAGCACTGTGAGAGAGGAACCTTTTTTCCTTCATTTTGGATGCCAACAGTTCAGCAGGGGACTTTGAAGAGCTGAGATCGCGAGATAAATCATCTAGCTCCTTTTGAGAAAAAAGATGTGGAGCATCATCGTCAAAAAACACTTCTTCTTCATTTTTTCAACACTGGAGGAGTCTTCGTCAGTAATTCAGGAAGTTCTCCAAAGACAGATACTGGAATTTTATCATAATGACCTTTACGACGACGTGTTGATTGAAGATCAGGATACTTAAGGCTGCCTCGGTTCTTACTGTTGATCCTTGTCAAATCAATAGCCTAGAAGAGGCAGTCAGTAGCATGGTTTGTCGGCTCCCTCCAAACCAAGAGAATTCCAAACTTCAAACAACTATTCTTGCCTTTGGTCCAACGACGCAGATACTCGGTGCATGGCTTGCATACTATGTGTGGCGCCCAAGTTTTAGCCTGGTCACCAAGTTTAATACCGAAATAAGCATGGTAAGCACGTTTTATGAAATTTATGACTGGATTCCTGTTAGAAACAACAGTGTACTCGTATTCACCGCAGATGTACGAGTATCAGAATACATCGGACTTATGTTCGCAAGATCTTCTGGCCCAATTCGTTTCATTTACCTGCAAAAGAAAAATACCAGTTTGTTAAAAGTTGCCGCATCATGTAAATAAAATGTAAAAAACATCATATGGTGATAAATAAAAAAAAGTTGACTTGATTTAGCAAAACTAATGGGATTTTAGGATTCGGCACATCAAAATTGTCCTAAATCAGATAAAAAAGGGCAATAAACTTGGTGTCGGCCATTGTTATAATTTAACTGAATTCAAACCTCATCTTTGCTCTCGTTAATTCATTCGTCTTTTATAAATATATTTAGTATGTTTTATTTTAAGAGGCGAAATCTCTGATGCACTTGTTAACAATTTCTCTTTGATTCCATTTTTTTTGCCATTGTCATTTAAACTACGCGTTCTCTCGTTAGTTGTTATTATTGAAGAATTTATTTTTACTAAACACCATTTTTATATCTGTTCATTTCTTTTACTTGTTCATGTGTATATTGGGCTAATATATTAGCTTCTAGACATAGCCAGACCCCAATATATACCTAAAAAGAAACTAATTGCGTTAGGTTTGGAAATTCTTCCTCATGCTCATTATTCACCTGACCTTGAACCAAGTAATAATCATTTATTTAAGTCATTACAACATCACTTAAATGGCAAAGTAACCTCTAATTTGAAGGAGGTGGAAAAGAATGCTTTATCATATATGCGATCAAAGGGGAAGAAGTTCTTGAAGAAAGATATACACGGCTTAGTTGACGATGGGAGAGTATTAATAATAATAATGGAAACTACTTTACTCAATAACTGTTTTTAAATTAAAATGATTTTAGTTTCCTTTTTAAAAATGACATTATATTCATGATAAATTAATATTTACTGGGTGGAAACACGGTTTAGACTAATATTTATTTAGCTATTTTCAAAACAGAATGCTAAAACGAGAAAAACAATTATCTTTTTACTAAAGATGATGTAACTAATATTCAAATGGATCGCCTTTGGCGTCGATGACACGACGAAGTCTGAGCATTTATGACCTGAGCGCAAATAGCGAGCTGGGTTTTAGCTGATATTTCCTCCCAGCATTTTTCCAGTTTGCACTTCAGTATTGCGACACCATGGTAAGATTTGGTATAGGCCTTCTGTTCAGGCATCAACCCCACTCCAAAGTCCAAGGGGTTCAAATCTGGCGAACTGGAAGTTGCTTTAACCAAAATCTCTTAAAATTGGTCTGGCAGCAGTTTAGAATTTCTTTTATTGTGTGCGAAGATGCTTAATCTCGTTGGTAGGTTACAACGGCATTTCCTATAGTGACCTCTTCGCAGTAGATAACTTTCTCCTTCAACATCTATTAACTAGCAAATTAAATGATCTTTACTCCATTCCCCTTCAAGGAAGATGAGAGGTGTTTTTAGGGTGGCCGCTGATGTTACGCCTGCGCTCACCATCACCGAAGCTTGCTTTTCTCTCCTGAAAGATATCCGCTGTGGAACCGGCATCTCATTTTAACCTTTTGCCCAAACACGATCATTCTCTGTGTGTGGTGAGTGATCAAGAGAGTGAACAGCTTCTCATACGTCCAGAGAACTGGAAGCTGCGAGTCATCAGAGAACTGCTGAAGCAACAGCTTTGCTTTTTTAATTTTCCTTTTCTTGGGGCTGGAAATCAGATATCTTTTAGCTCTCTCGAATGGATGAAGTTACAGTTTATCTTTCAACATGGCTCACTTTGGTCTCCAAAGCAAGCGCTCTGTCACTTTTTGGATTTCATCTGATCTTGGTCGTCGTGCTCTTAATGAGAATCGGCGTCTCTTAGATAGGGACAGATTGGTCCTCACTTAAAAGGCAACTGCTTTTCGCTTTAAAAAAAGAGATAGCTTTAAAACTCCCAGATCTGCTCACAATGGCGTCCAACAGTTTGAAAACATTGCCTCTTGTCTTCCTGTTTTTTTACAGGTACTCGATTGCATCACATTACCAAGTTATATTTATATATATATATATATATATATATATATTAACGGGTGATTTTTGATGAATTTACACTTTGATTCACAAAATTCAATAAATCCTGAAAGAACCTACAAGAAGGTAATTAATTAATGGTATATACATATATATTTAAAATGATTTGTAAAAATCAGTCTACACTTCGTCTTTCCACTATGTATATTTAAAAAAAGGCATGCATCTTCTGAAAGGTGGGCAGAGTGTGTTTTGATACTCATGTAAAAATGAAGCAAGGATGTATGATGCTCATGACTTGGTGTGAGTGCTTGTGAGCGAAGGCATTCGGAACAGTAATTGATGGTGCTTGAGGGTGTGAGAAGAGTTGGGTGTGATATTAGAGAGCCTGCTGTTGCATTTGAACAGGTATGCTGCTCCAATTATCTGGAATGTATTGTGAATGATTGCAGTCCAGATAAGGCCGTGTGGAATGGTGAGAATGTGTTAGGAGAGATAGGAGTGTCGATGAATGCTAAGACTTTTAGCGTGGAATGTGCTCGGAAGCTGTAGGAAAGTATTATGTTACCGACTCTGCTGTATAAGCGTGAGACTATGTTATGGAAGGAGAAGTAAAGATAAAAAAGTGTGGCTGTTCAAATGCACAATTAAAGAGGGATCCTTGGTGTGGGAAGGGTAAATCGGGGGATGATCGACAGAGTAAAAGATTTTATTTGTGTGAAAGAATGTGCTAACAAGGTTGTGACTGAGTTTGTTTAGATATGGTGTAGGCATTGAAGAATAATGGATGGAAATAGACTTGTGAAGAGAATATACGAGAGTGAGTGTCAGCGTGTGTGAAGGGAAGACTGCGTGAAAGGTAGTTTTATTATGTGAATTAGTATTTGACAAAGTGGTAAATGATGGTGACTTTGTGTGATATACGTGTAAATAGAGCGTGGTTATGAAGGGAAACGTTTGGGGCCTTCTGCGACGGGACGAAGAAGGACTTTGCATGGTGCTACCGCACATAGTTGCTCCCTGTCGCTTTCAAGAGCCGATTTGGTGTGGAAATGTGCTGGGTGTCTTTGTGCTCGATAGGTCGTTAAGGATTGTAAAAAAATGGATAGATTTTTTATCATCACCTGCAGTGAATGAATACATCTTCATATTTGCGGTGAAATCTTCTTGTGGTTTCTTTTTCTATAAAAACCTCAAAGTCCATATTTCTTTTCGTTTACATATCACTATTTTTTTTTACTCTTTTCCACAAAGGTCTTCTCATGGTCCTTCCGTCATTTCGAAGTATAGTTTCTCTTTCTAGTTTTGAATTTTGTATTCAAGGTGTCCAGGTTTCACTGCCCTAAGTTAAAACAGATAAAATTAAGTTTATACAATTGACCTTTAAATCAGAGAAATGCTCCTTTAAAATTTACAGTATGTTCCAAAAAGATCAGTACCACTGTCTTTCTATCAAAACATCATCCATAATATTTGCTAGAAAAAATTCAGTGTCCAAAATCGGTGCATGATGACCTATAGGCATAATAAGCTACGTTTGGCTCAAAGTTTTGCAAACTTAGATTAATTGAAACGTAAGTTATCAGGAAAAAGGCAATTACTATACAAATTGAAGTTTCCAAAATGAACAGAGAGACAACGGTAACAAATTTATTTTGGAATATAATGATTAAATTATCACTGTTTAATTTAATACGATTTTTGTCTTTGGGTAGCAACTGTTATTTTATATTTGCTTGTGTCTTGAATACACAAAAAAACAGTTATTTATTTCAAACTTTGCTTTTGTGTCCAGAATAATGATATTTATATGAAATTTACCTATTCCCTCTGGAAAAAAGTGGCAAATTTGAACTTCCATTTGCATAAAGTATTCTAGAATTACATAAGTGACTAAATTAAAATATTAGAAATGAGTAGCTTTTCGTGATTTATGCTTATACTGTAAATTAATTTCATGAATCAGCCCCCAAATATAGTCTCACATCATATTTTCTTTATACGATTCTTGATAGCGGCGTTGAAAGTCCAGTAGATCCTGGTGAAAGCGCTTGTCATGCTCCTTGGAGTACGCTCCCATGTTCTCCTTAAATTTATCAAGATGAGCGTCAAGAATATGTAATTTAAGGGACATCCTGCAACCCATCTTGCGTAGTTTCTCGCATGGTTCTCAACAAGCTCTACATAGTTTTCGGCTTTTGATTACCTAGGAAACCCAGAACCACTGCGATAAAGCTGTCCCGAGCTGCTTTTTCCGCCCTAGTGAGTTTATCGGGAAACTCCTTGCACTCTATGATCTTTTTTTGTTTGTGGACCGACGAAGACCCTGGCTTCCGCCTTGCCGCAGATAGCTTAGGAAAAAAATCTTGTAGATACTCAAAAGCTGCAGACTCCTTATCTAGAGCTCTGACGAATTGTTTATAAGGCACAATTTTAAGTGCAGAGGAGGAAACAGGACTTTTGGGGGGTTCAACAAACGCTCCCATTTGGCTTTGTTTCTCCCCTCAATAAACTAGGTCCGTTATGGCCATCACAACAAGCTCTCTATTGTTTTCTGTGCCGTCTCTTTCAAAAAGAAACCGAAACTTTAAAATCGCATTCGGGTCTAGCAAAATAACATGGATACACTGCAAGCTGAAAATGCATAAAACTAGCTAACAAAATTCCTGAACACGAAAGATGCAATGCCCATAAGGACTGTTATTTGGCTTGGCGTGATTTTTAAATACGAATGAAATCAGACAACTGCATTCAAAATCTTATGGAAACTTCCATTGAACCTGAAGCAGTAAGATGGCAAAATCTTTTGAGGCGGATCATATACATTGTTCTTTTTCTGGGCGAGAGAAGCATAGCATTTAGAGGATCTTCGCAAAGAATTGGAGATGAAAGAAATGGAAAATTTGGGGATTGGTAGAACTGTTGTCTCGGTGAGATCCTGTTCTGAAATAACATGTGCTAAAGGTGAAGGAATGCATCAGAAAGGAAGGAGACTACAGGTACACTATCTCTCAGCAGAGGCTCAAAACGAATTTGTTTCCCTTTGCTCAGAACTTGTTGCAAAACAAATTCTCTTTGAAAGAAGCTTTTCGAAATACTTTTCAATTATGGTAGATGCATCAACAGACGCATCTTATGTTGAGCACCCGCTTTTATATTACGATATCTTATGAACGACGATTTTGCATAAGTTATCGAGGAGCGATCTTTAAAGTTTATTGATTGCAGTAACAAAACGGATACGATATTGAGACAATGGTACTAAAAACGTTGAAAGAGAACAACATCCTTTTCTCATATTGCAAGGAGCAAAGTTACAACACTGAATCCAATATGGCGGGAAAATACAAAGTAGTACAGGCACGTCTTCTGTTTCAAAATGCTTTGGCACTCTTTTCACTTTATGGATGGCATACTTTAAATGTATGTGAAAGAGAGTCTGCTGGATGTTGCCCTGAAGCTATCACCCTTTTCAGAACAATTCAGACAACATCAACTCTCTTCAGCTCCAGTCCACAGCCTTGGGAGATTCTTCTGAACAAGAAAGGAAATCAGTCGCTTCACAACAAGTCCAATACAAGATAGTCTTCAAGAATAGATTGTGTAAAACCATTTGCAGCAAACCTTACCAGCATTAGGGCTGCACTTAAAAAACTGTTAACATTGAATCTGATATTTAAAACAAGGACTGTAATACATGGCGCTATTAAATAGGTCTCATCGTTTACTTGTGTGGTTCTGCCAGCAATTTGGTTCAAGATTTTGATACAATTGACATCTGCAACAAGATTCTGCAAGCAAGACATGCTACAGTTGATGCTGAATTCACAAATGTCAACGAGTTGATAGCAAGTTTGGAAGATCTTCGTGGGAACTGAAAATCTGGAATCAAGCGAAACATGTTTCATCAAGCATAGGGAATGAGGTGAATCTGAATGTGAAGAAACTTAGCATTGAATATAAACTTGCATGAAAAATCATATTTGATGATGTCATTAAAAATTTGCTGCCATGAAAGCTCGAAAAGCATTATTCAGTATTTGATTATTTTTTAATATTTTTTATTGTCCATTGTGCTTGGAAGGCCAAGAAGTCGATCTACTATCAAAAGAATTGATAATAATGATATTTTTCACACGGAATTTTATATTATTTTATTTAACTAAAGAATTGGTTACTAATATACAATATGAACACCTGCAAAAATAAATAAAATATTTTCCACACTGCAAAATAAAGTATATATGTGCCTTTTGTCTTTTGAAACATGGGGAAGGGGCCCAAATTTTGTCTTGTACCGAGTACTATTTATCCTCTTAGCGGCCCTGCTTAACCTAACCTAACTCAATGCATCCAAACCTAAAATAACTGAACTCAACCGATCTTGTATCACCTAACTTAAGTAAATTACCCCATCTATATATGTCTCCACAGCAAGAAACCCAGAATTCACGAGCACGCCCCCATTATAATAATAAATAAAATAGATATAACAAAGTAACTATACCTGCATTTGAGATGGAAATGGTAATAATGAAATGTTTATAATAAGTAGAGAAATATCAAAATATTATTCTAAAAGTTGTACACCTATTGTACCAGAAAGAATCGTTATACCAAATTGATATAATAAATTTTTCTTCTCCTACTAAATCATTTCATTAATACCTTCAGAGTGTACAAGTTTTATCTAGAGAAAATATTAGCGAAGTTAAAATTAAAAAGAATCTTAAGAACTTATCTATAAGTAGAATCGATGAGATGATTTTTTTTATTTCCCGATTTGTAGAACTTAAATGACGATATAGCAACCATGGCTATCTTGATTACCCAAAAGTCTCAATGAAGCTCTGAGCAACACTTTTTTTCTGTAGCGCCCTTTATATAGAACGATTGTTGACTGAAAAACATTCAGATATGATATTATTATTGGTATTATTGATATATATATTATTACTTAATTAGGGCCAAGATGCAAAAACTATCGAAGGCGTCTCCACCAGAATGTTAGGAATCCGGCCTACTTAAAAAGAGGAAATTTTGCCCAATGTCAACAATAAGGTAGATCCGTGTGTGTTGATTTAGAACTACAACAATTATTGTTAAACAATATCACTTTTGTCATGAAAGGTTACTTACTTCGAAAATATGCTCGTTCTGGTGACTGATTACAGCTGGTCATTTGCGCTAGTTTGGTTTATCTTTAGTATTTTATGCATGATATCCCTAAATTAACCATACATAGAAAAAATCAAAAGACCCCTTGGCCTCTCAGTAATCTCTACACAAAGAAAAAATATAAATTAGGGGTCTAGGAATATCGGAGGCCATCACTCGAGACCAAATTTATAAATCCACCAACCAGGAAGGAAACGGTTGTTTCTCTTGACAAAACAACTATGTATCCTAAATTTAGGGCATTCTGTATGTGGTGATAGAGGGCTGATTGTCTTGTAGTTCTATACTTTTCACTGATTTCTATTTTATAAATGGATAGAAATGGGATGTTAGATAATGCCATCTACTTTTTCTGTAAGCATTTTGTACCCCCCCAAATGCAACATGGCACATTTTTTTTGACCCACCCGATATCTGCTCAAATATTGCAGTAGAAGCGTCAAACGCCTTCGGAATATCCCTTCTGTGGCAAGAATAGCTAAGCCACATCAGGCCTGGTTAATGATCAGATGGAGTTTCTAAGATGTTTTCCCACCGTGTAAAGGTCCTTTTTTTTCTGGTTGACTGATCCTAAATTTCTGAGTAAACTTTAATACCTTCTTTGAAATATTTGTTCTATTTTTAATTTTATTTGATCATTTATTGGTAACTTTGTTGTCAACCAAATATTTTGTTTCTTTTTTGCTTTAACATCGCTATTTCCAATGCTAAAATAGGCAATAATAAACTACAAGTCATGAGTGATTTCATAGTAGAGCCGCGAGATCTCGTGTACATTTGGTTGACTGATCCTAAATTTCTGAGTAAACTTTAATACCTTCTTTGAAATATTTGTTCTATTTTTAATTTTATTTGATCATTTATTGGTAGCTTTGTTGTCAACCAAATATTTTGTTTCTTTTTTGCTTTAACATCGCTATTTCCAATGCTAAAATAGGCAATAATAAACTACAAGTCATGAGTGATTTCATAGTAGAGCCGCGAGATCTCGTGTACATCGAGACATTTGAGAAGAAAGTGAACCAAAACTGTTTACATCAACGTTTTCCTTAGCAAATTTAATTAACTCCGTCTTGTATCAAAAGGATGCTTTAAAGAATGGCGCGAAAATGCAATAATAATTCAATGGAGCAAATTCATTAAAACATCCTGGTTCGATTAACGAAACTGATGATGCAACAATAACCAACTTTAATGAAGTTTACATCCTCGCTCACGAACCATCAAACATCTAAATTCTTATCAAAGACTTCGTTTACGCCTGTTTATTGGAAGTAAAAACAAACATTTGAAAAAGAGCAAATTTACCATCAGCAAGTGTGCGGCGACGGAGCCACTTTCCAATGTGTCTAGGAACTTGACTGATCCACTTTTGACTAAAATACCATACTGATTCCTAAGAATTACAAGTAGTTTAGATAATTTAATACTCTCGTACAGTTAATACAGCTGATACACAGTTGCCGTTACACAGTTGATAAAACTAACCGGTGAGAATTGACTTAATACCGAATTTCACACATCTATAACTCAGAATGAAGAAAGTCGAGGGCTCGGATGAGTTAAAGGTATTTTTTCTTCCATAGGCTGTATTAAAATATAAAATAATTCAATAGAAAGAGCAAAAAGCAACAAAAAAATTATCAAAACAAACAAAAACAAGAAGACGGAAACACACGCTGGCATCGGGGCGAGACCCGCCTCTCCTCGACGACGCAAGAACATTCGACCTACAACACTGTGTCAAATAAAGTGGAGGAGGTCAGCCTCATCCAAAAAGTCGTATAGTCCACAAGTCTGTGTGCAAGAACCAGTCTCGAGTACAAGGGACAAGCGGTAGCGACTCCAGTCAGGTAACGTGTGCGAAGATCACCCAGACTGTGACATTCAACAAGCATGTGCATCTCGGAGTGTATCCTATTCGGGGACGACCCAAAGCGACCTGAAGCCGTTGGGGAGGTCCATGGGAACAGTCGGGGCGCAATGACACGTAACTTTAATGGTTAATTAAGGAATCCAGGTAAGGACTAAAAGAAAGAAACAAAGAAAATGAGCATCAAGTAGCAAAATGTGTAGGCAGAATATCTTGGGTAAACAATCAAATCGAGGGTGTAGGAGAGAATTTCAACTCCACAAGACAAGGTTCGCTTATTGGCAAGAGTTGCGCGCCCAATCGGTTTTGAGCACCAAGACTAGGCTCCCCTTTTGACAACGCTGCCTACGTACCCCACACAGCTTTCCCCTCAGCTTCCCACTTATCCTAACCTCTCAACACACAGAAGGTGTGTTAAGAGGTTAAAACGCCTGCAGCACCTCACACCAGGAAGAATGGTACCCCTCTCTCAGCCCCATGAGTCAGTGTGCAGATGACATCTGAAAGATCATGTGCCCTCCATATCCTAACGCCTTCAGTTGCCAACCTTCACCCCAACGGCTGCAGAAAGCTCTGCAATAATATATCTTCCACATCTTTTCACTTTCTCCATCTTTACTCTCAATTCTTTACACACCATAAAAGACAAATTAGAAAATACTTTGATAGCGAATTTAATTAAATATCCGATAATCCATTATAAATATTCAATTAATTTAATGGACAACGCGTCTCCTATCCTTTACTCAGCGATAAATTGAGAGGGGTAGAAATAGACAAATCTATTCACTTCTTCCCTTCCGACTTCACTGTAAAATCTTGCCCAAACAAAAGGAAGAACCAGATACCTAACTCATCCAACCAATCCTTCATTGATCTTCATCATCATTATTATCATCCTTTAACTTAAACATCTAAAAATAAACCTAATCCAGCTAATTGAATCGAAAAATACCCTAATTGATCCAATCATTTTTCTCGCTTTTCATTTAACCTTTCACAAAAATGGTGCAATTATAAGTTGCTAATAAATATAAGAATAATGTTCCTGTTAAATGTTTTGTGTTGTCAATTTTAAACAATAGATTCCAACACATCACAAGAAAAAATGCGAATGTCTCGTTGTCTTAATCACATTGGTAAAGAAAATTTTCATTCCTCTTTTAGAATTTACCTATAAAATATACGTAAATTTTACCTATATTTGTCATTTTTTACGTACCTTTGTCGTTCCATTGTTCTTTCATAAAACAATTCTCGTTTGTTAAATTAAGATTAGGTCGAGAAAGCTGAAAAGCTGGGCAATTAATCTGCTCCCTTTTGTAACACACCCTGTAATTAAAGAAACAGGCATGATCAGAAGCTTGAATTAATGGAGTCATTTAATTACATAGTGATGATGCAGAAAATGAGGGAGGGCCTGTTTAATGTTATGCACGTAAGGACGCGGTGCAATTTTAATTCTTGGAATAACTATAAATGAAGGAAGTAAAAATTGTGATGGCAGAAGTATGGTGGTGTTTCCATTATTTTCTGTTGTGTTCTTCCACCGGCAAATCTGAAGTTGAAGGGAGCGTTGATTCTGGTGTTGATGATTTCTGCAAAGATTGGAGGAAGATTGTTAATTTTCCTCCAAATTTTTTCCCCTCTGTTTTTTACTGTGATATTAAACTGTTTATCTAAGCCTCTCTCTGGAGGGTCTCTGAATCCTCATGTCAATTCTTATAGTATGTGTAATTAGATAGAGGGCTTTGTTTTGGACTTTCGGGAACTTTCTTTTTCTCGATTTAGATAGAGTTTTATAATATAATTTATTATAACTATTTAAATGTTAGCAGAAAAATGTTAGTTTGGTTGATTTTTAAGCACGCAGGTGTTTTATGTATTTCCAGGATACCCTTTCGGATTAATCCTTTTGCTATTGCTTGGATATTGCCTATACAACATTTTTCTCTTGCTCTTTAATTATCGCATTTATCTCTTAACCTACTTTAAACTTAGACAAGTCTATTAGTTCATTTGAGGTAAAATATTATTATTTTTTACTATTTTTAAATTTAATTATTTAATAGTGTCGTGGTATGACATTACATTGTATCAATACCATATTATATCTATGAGGGAGGGACCAATAACTTGAAAGTGAACCGACAAAAGGGACGGAAAACCACGAGTTTAGACGGGCTGAGTAGCGTGAGAGAGTGCAACGAGGTCAGGTAAATTATGGATAATGGCAAAGCTCAAGGTTATAAAGAGACATGTACAAAAATATAATTTTATTTACACAAAAATAATGAGAGAATTGATGGGTAAAATTACCTCAGAGAATTAACGGGCAAAATTACATCAGTAAATGAAAGGGGGAATTGTAGTTATAAATCAGGCTATGAAGTTAGAACTTAAGGTATTCCCGGAGGAGACTATTCAAATGAGGGGGGGGGGATCAACTCAATTGCGTTACTAAAAGGGGGAGAGGGGTTGGCTTACGGATGTCTTCTGCACTTGAGGTGAGGCCGCTCGGACTTCAGAGCGGGAGGTTGGAGTGATGACGGTTCTCCAAAAGCAAGTGGCGGCGCGGTAACTTCCGGTCCAGGGGAGAGTATTTTGGCTAAACGAAATGAGGAGGGCTTCGACAGGAGTTGATCAAAGAAGTCGGGAAAATCACTCGGGGCGATCGTTCAGTGGAATTACCTCCTGGCTGGGGCTAAATCCAAATACACAAAATAGTCCAGCTGTCACTTTGCTTTGTTGCTAGCACTTGACTTGGAACCATGGGGAAATATTCTGGGTTCTGGGCGAGACTTCTCAACTCTGTGTCTCCTTATGGGAGTCGAACACTATTTATTTCCAAGGCTCTTCCCGAGGGGGGTTAGCGGGAAACAGCTCTACTCTCGAATGGCCTCAAATCTTCTTGCAGAGGCCATTCTAGTCCGCGTAAAGGTGAATCGTGAGGGACGCGGTTCGAGGCTACTGCTTGTGGAAGGGGGGGGGGCTTACCAATTTAGGCCTAACTGGGTTTTCTGCTGCGTGTGGAAGTTCCGTCTGCTCAAGAGATTCCACATGGAATTCCCTCACAAATAGGATCGTGAAACAACAATAACGCAAAACCGTTTTGCAATCGACAGAAAAGGCCACTATTTGTTTCGTCTCATAATTAGTGATCTTTGAAATCAATAAACGTAAGTTTTGCTTGTATTCGTTTCAAAATTATAAGAGTTAATAGGAATGGTAGGTTAGATTAGTGCATCGCTTCCTAGAGCATGATATATTTTCTTTTTTTCCCTGCATTTAAGCCTCTTAATTCATATAGGAGTCTAATCACAGGGGCTATTCTTTCTATTCTTCGAATACGTATTTTATGTATCCTCTTGTGATTAACTTCAACCCTAGTACTTTTCCTTCCAAATTATATTAGTACAATTGTCCTTTTAATTCTATATTTGCTACCTTTTGCCTCGATATTGGGACTACGGTGAATTTTCTTCTATTTCTTCTTATTTTTCACTCCCTCTCGAACTGGTTGATGTTTTCAATCTCTACAACTTTGCCTGTGGCTGAGCTCTCATATTATTGAATTGTCATATGATTAGTTGTCTGACGTCATCAAGGCATTCGTGTATTAAAGATGTTGGTAGGTCCGCTGAGTAGATAGAGTAAAGCGTAGGGCTGAGAAAGTCCCCCACCCCCTTTCCGCTGGTCTCCAGCTTCCAAATCGAACTCGGCTCATTTGTAGTCATTGATCACCACGGCTGATGTACCAGTAGTGGAAGGGATTTCCATAGTGGAATAAAAACAAGAGGGAAGAGAGTTTTGGGCCTGTTAACGAAGGGCATCGGTTTATTCTTTTTAGTCTTAATTTCTTATTCTTGTCGTGTTGTTTTTAGGATTTGGGTCAGAGTTGTTTTGTTTTTTTCTTTAACTTTAATGTTCTGTATTTCTATGTCTTGGTGTACTTATTGATGTTTTAGTATTTCTGAGCTTTCAAGCTTTGATAGGCAATCTGGTTCGGTAGTTTACCATGAAGTTGTGTTGTTTCTGTTGGACTTGTTTATGTTTCTTTTAGTTTTCTTCTTATTTATTTCCGGTAGGTTGTATGTGTTGCTTGTGTGTATGAAGGTATTGTTTGTTCCTCGGAATATATCTGAGAGCTAGGGAATCTTGTTCTGCTGGTAACTTTATTCCGCAGTCTATGAGGTATGTTGATCTTGCCTCAGGCTCCCTGCAGTTTAGGAATTATGCTATCGTTCAATGTCAGCCATAACATTTTACCCAGTGTTTGAGTCGCGACGTTGATAAAATCCAAGCCCCTTCTGCCGACGAGAGATGCGTCATCAGGATCTCACAAAATGCTCCCAAAACCTAGTTAGACGGACGAGATGAGGGATATCGCCAGACCACATAGAGCAATCTATCAGGAAATTGGCAGGACATGACCAAATTGGGATAGAAGAACTCAAATGCGCAATCTAATCAAGTAGCTTAGAAACATAATCCGGGAGAAACTAAGGAATATATGGCTTGATATTATAGGTAGATTAGACGGAGAAAGCGACTCCGTAAAGTTATGAAGTAATCTCCGAAAAGTTAGGGGGTCGCCTCCAAAACCCAAAATACCAGTCAAAAACGGCCACAAACTCATAGAGGACTTAGCATCTTTTGAAAGAAGATTCAGGAATCATTGAAAAGAGATTTTTACAATAACCTCTAAAGAAAACAGTGAGTTATACCAGAAACTCGAAGACCAACTGTTCAATGACCTCGGCACGATGATACATAGGACCCATCCTCGTTCTCATTTGTCACAAGAAAGAGAGATGGTTATTCATGGGCGCCCCATCACTTTTGAATAGACCATGACGACCATAAGGTCTTTCAAACAGATGACGCCGAGCTGGTTTAGGCTCACGAATAACAACTTTATGAACGCCCGACTGCAAATAATTTAGGGTATCGTCAATTCCATGAATGCTGCCCTGAATACAAACTTCTTCTCGGATAGGTATAAGATGGCTAACTGCCGCTCACTCTCTCTTCTGGAGATACTCGGCAAAGTTTTACAGAAGATCGTAGTCGAAAGGCTACAAGCTTAACCGAGCGAGTTGGGAAGAGACAACTCTCAATAACATAGGTTCCGAAAGAAGAAGGACAAAGATACGACCCTGGTGCTTCTATCGCATATTGCGGAGCAAATAGATACTATGTGGACGTTGTGCTGAGGAACGTGCATAAGGCCTTCGACAAGGTCTAGCTTGAAGGACTTCAATATAAGATCCTAAGTCCCTAGCTAGACACGATCCTGGAAAAGATCCTTTGCGACTTTGCCATTAAGAGAAGGACCTGTCTTATGATCTAAGGATACAGAAGACTTGAGTTCGAACTAAAGGTGGGCGTTGGCTAAGGGAGCTGCCTGAGCCCATTGATTTACTTAGTGTAACCAATCGACCTGCCAAATCCCGTGCAAAGAGACGCGATGTATCTACCATTCGCAGATGACATCACACAAATCTACCCATGCGTGGAGAGGAAAGCAAGGGCACAGTTATCACGAACTAGAGAGGAAGTCTCTAATATCAACCATTATGTGAGAAGATGGAAGATTAGAACGAACAGAGATAAGTTCAAGATCATCCCGTTGAGCCGCTGGTCTAAGTGGTCCATTGTAACAGGTAGAAGTAGATACTACGCCGAAGGCACAGTACTGAACTTAAGGATCTCCGCCCATTGATATAGAATGCACCACACAGATAGGCAGATTCTGCCAAAGAGGAAACTCTCAAAGCTCTATATATTTAGAGATCTTAGCTCGACCAACATTAGGAAAATAAACCTAATGTTCATCCGATCTGAACTCATCTATCATGCAGTGGTTCCACAAGCAGCCTTAACAACAAAGTAACTATAACATAGTTAGATGAAGCGTAACACCCGCCTCTCACTTCCATACTTAGGAAACATACATTTGCATGTAATAGATAGAGAAATAGATACGAATTAAACGCTTAGCAGTTCCCAAAGTTTACTTTCTTTTCAAAAACTCAACTGTTCTTTGTATCTGACTCTCTCATCTGCTGAGCAAACTCTATATTTCATTTTCCCGAAATCTCAATCATGTCACAGCAAAAATCGTGCCGTGCAAGCATTAAAACCAAGGCACTGATGGAAAAAACTGCCTCTTCTTAACTAAATCCCCCTCCTCCAAACCTTAGGGATCTGGTATATGATCAAAAACCCTTTCTGTTTGACGTTATACGTTTCCAGTGCCACCGACTATTTAAGATAGGTTAGGAAAAGTGTAGGCCCGCCCACTCATCGTAAAAGTAGCAAATAAACAGGCACTGTTGGAAAGTGACCTGCCCTTCTAAGGTCAGTATTGCTAAACCCACTTAAAAACCTGTGGAAACTTCTCCCGCGTAATATAGGTTTAAAAGACTTTTATTAAATTGGCCAATAGCTCATCGTAAGTAGTATCCTATTGGTAAACCCCTTTGTAGGTGAGTCCCGCCTCTTCTCATATAAAACCTTTGTAATATATAGATCTGGGCATTCTGAGCAAATCTTGTACTTTGAATAAAGCTAAAGCCATACAGCTCCTTTTGCTCTCAGCCACTGCCTCGTACCGGATCTTCAAAGACGGGCAAGCAAAACACGTTGAGTCACTGTAATCACTTAGAGTCACATACCCGTCTTCCTTTAACTTCAGATTGCACCGTGGACCAATTCACCAGGCATCCTTCCTTCATCACCAAGAAGGACTCCTTTGCGCCGACTGCCTGATCTCCTTGACTGCGTGCCATTTACCGACTGAGGGTCATTGGTGGCATAAACATAGATACAAGGCTAGAAGGGAGCACAAAGTCAACATTAGCTCGACCAACATTAGGAAAATATACCTAATGTTAATCCGATATAAACTCATCTAGCCTGCAGTAGTTCCAAAAGCGGACAATGAATCCTCTATGAGACAAGTCCAGCGAACGTAGAACTCCGTCTTCCTCATTATCAAAAGTTCAGATCATCACGTATAGGAAAATTGGTGCTATTTATGCATTATTATGTATAAATGAGAATATTGGTTTGGAGTGATCAAATAAAAGAAAATTTATAAAGATTGAATAATGTTTAGATCGGTGAACTATAAGAGAATATAAAAACTAAGTGATTGGTATAGGAGGCAAAGTAAACGAGTGGCTGGTTATGATACAATTCGGTTCATATTAAAACAGTTCTGCTCCTGCAGAGCTTCAGTTTAAGCTCTTGGATATACAAAAGGACGTGGAAGGAGAAATTCATTTCTTTAATTCAAAGTTTTAGGTGTTAAGTTGACCAATTTTGTGGTGCTGGAAATTTTCCAATTCTTGAATAGACTAAGCCTTTAAAGTTTTAAAAATTAAAAGAATTCAAATTATGGAATTATGGAGGATTCTACCCGTTTATAAAGAAGAGAGATAAAAGGAGCTACAAGGAAAATAAGTACCCTAGAAGACCTTACGGTCCATTCAGAGAGGGTACCTTTGGACTAGCCATCGAACAGGCACAGTTCTGCTCAACGGCTTACGTGCCCAAACGGTCACTTTTCAAGACATAAAAGTGAAGAGCAGTAGCAATGAAGTTAGGTCGGTTGAGGTGTGAGATGGATAATTGTCAGTTAATTAACATTATGTGATTGACAGTGGACAGGAGTTAATTTGCTATTGAGAGAAGGATTATACTGTTTTACGCCGGCCCCTAGTTTTCTCACACAGCGTGCACACACGCACATGCCATGTCCGTGTGAGCCGGGAGACTCATTCTAGCTTCCCGCTATCACTGAGAGAGAGTAACAATGAAAGAAAGTACCCTAGGAGACCTTACGGTCCATTCGAAGAGGGTATCATTGGACTAGCAATCGAGCAGGCACATGGCTACTCAATTGTTTTGCGTCCCTGAACGGCCGCTTTTCAAGACTTTGTCTAGTTTTGACTTGAACTGGTCAACAGATTCACTGTTGACAACTTCCACTGGAAGTGCGTTCCATTTACCGCAGATACTGTGAGTGAAAAAATTTCCACACAGATTGCGGTTGTAACGCTTCAGTTCAAGTTTGAAGCCGTGATTGCGCGTTCTGTTCTCACTCAGTGTGAAAATATCCCGGTAGTCAACATTGTCAAATCCTTGAAGTATTTTGAAAACCTCGATGAGCTGACCACGCAGTCTACTGGTTTCCAGCGAGAACAGATATAATTCCCTTAGTCTATCCTCCTAACTTTTATGTCAGATAGAGGGAACCAGCTTGGTTGCCCTGGCTTGTACGCGTTCCAACCTTTCGATATCCTTTCGAAACGAAGGACTCCAAAATTTTAGGGCACATTCCAGGTGCGGCCAAACGAGGGAGTTGTACAGACAAAGTACTATCTCCTTGTTACGGTATCCAAACTGGCGCTTTATGTAGCCTAACATCCTTTGGGCTTTCTTCTCTGCCTCGATGCACTGTTTTGAGAACTTGAGGTTGCTAGTAATAGTTACACCCAAGTCCTTCTCAGTGTCACTTGATTCAAGAGCAGTGCCCTTAAGGATATACTGAGATTGGAGGTTTCTGTGGCCGATATGCATTACTTTGCATTTGTTCACGTTAAAAGGCATTTGCCACGTGTCCGACCACTCCCCAAACTTTCTAAGATCTTCCTGCAGGCGGGCAGTATTTCCATCCTTTGCAACATTCATACCATGCTTGGTATCGTCGGCAAATTTGGAAATCTTGGCAACCATGTCACCGTCCATGTCGTTGACGTAGATGATGAATAGTAGTGGTCCCAGGACAGAACCTTGAGGCATCCCGCTAGTAACGGGCACCCACTCAGAAGCCTGTCCATTCACCACCACCCGTTGCCGTCTGCCACTTAGCCAGTTCTTGATCCAGCCGGCTACTTTTCCATCTATGCCCAGCGCTTGCACTTTCCGGAGAAGGCGGCGGTGTGGTACCTTATCAAAGGCTTTCTGAAAGTCTAAGTACACCACATCCACCGCCTTGTCCTTTTCGTACTCACTGAACACGAAGTGGAAGAATTCCACAAGGTTCGTCAGGCATGACCGTTGCCTTCGGAAGCCGTGCTAGGAACTCTTCAGTAGCAGGTTTGACTCTAAATACGACGTCACTTTGTCCACCATCATGCTTTCCATGAGTTTACCGACTATCGAAGTCAGACTGATAGGTTGGTAGTTTGACGGTTGGCTTCGGTCTCCTTTCTTGAAGATCGGAGTCACCTCCGGTTCACCCCAGTCTCTAGGAACGCATTCGGTCCGGATTGACATGTTGAAGATTGCGCTCAGGTGTCGTGACACTTGATCGCACACTCCTTTTAACACTTTAGGTAGAAAGCCATCCGGGCCGGGTGACTTGTTCGTCATTAGGTCACTGATCTTCTTTTTTATTTCCCCTTTGGTGAAGTCCATATCCTCCAGCTTTCCCCCCGAGTAGGAATCCATTGGCTGGGGGATAGGACCACACTCTTCAGTAAACACTGAAGAGAATTAGTCGTTGAGGAGTTTAGCATTTCCTGCATCTAAGTGCTTTAATGCCCCCTCCTCATTTCTCAAAGGGCCAATCGTTCGACGGATTGGTTTACTGCTGTTCACATATCCAAAAAACTCCTTGGGATTCTCTCTACAGAGTCTCGCCACCCAGGGTTCCTCAGACCACTTAGCCGCCTTTATGCTGGACTTCACTCTCCTGGCTAGCCTCCGGTATTCGTCAAAGTCGCCCGAGGTCTTTGATTGCCGGTACACAGTTCTCTTCTCCCTAAGCAGTTGGCCGATTTCTCTATTAAACCACTTTGGTTGAACAGAAGACCGACGGGGACATTTCAGAGGGATGAAACGTGATTGAAGACTCATGAACTTATTTTTGAAACTGTTTCACGAGTCTTCAACAACATCGCACACTTCTAGCCTCGCGTCAGTCAGTCCAGCACGAAGACCTGCAAAGTCTGCTCTTTTAAAATCGAGTTTCCTCGATTTATTAGTTGCAGGCCCTGCCTTCGGGACTTTGACAACAAATCAAATTAGTCAGTGGTCACTGCCACCGACCTCTTCGCCAACAGAGAGGTCCTCAACGATGTCATCCTCAGAGGTGAAAACCAAGTCGAGGATATTGTCTCCTCTCGTTGGCTCTCTCATCCATTGAGTCAGGAACTCGTTGTTCATGGGATGAAAACATTTATATTTCATACCCTGATAAAGCCTTCCTCTTCAAGCAGGAATCAACCCAGACTCTCCCAATATGGAAAAAAAACTATCCTGTCATTTTTAGCGCAATGAAGTATATTCTATCCTCACAAATAACTTTATACACTCAATAATGCAACAAAAAGGAAACGCCTTCCTCAGGAGATGCTTTCAATCTCTCCTCAAATCGAAAGAAAAGGTATCCGCTCTCCTCTCAACTATCTTTTCATCTCCGAGCGAAACTTTTTCAAAGCCTACATCTTCAATTGTCCTGTAGGTTCACGCACGTTTTTTTTTTAACTTCAAAGAATTTAAGGACATTTAGTTAATTCTTCTCGTTAGTACTAACTTTAGTATAGAGTGAAAAACATAATTACTATATTTATATTTTTTTCACAGTGACGAATGTGAAGCGATATATTCATTGCAATAATAGAAAATTTATTCACATTAGTAATTCCCTTTGAAGTTAATAATTTCATCTTTATGTGTTACTATATTTTTCCACTTATGCCATTAATATCGTTTAAGTAATTATTTACTGTGTAAGTCAATAAAACAAAATATAATCTTTTTCCATGTAATCCCCTAAAGTAAACAGTATACATTCAACATTCTACAAATTCCTTTTGCGCAGTCAGCGCACTCTTTTGTTTAAGAAGTAAATAAAAGCAGGGGCAATTATAATTGACTAGCATAAAATTTAATTTTAGAACCTACAAAATTAATTTCAGTAGTACAAGTGGTGCTTAGAAAATGTTATGTGTGGCTCCGGTCCTTTTTTTAACCTATTGCAAGACATACGATTTCTTTGCTATCTTTTTAGAATAACAGTTGATTTTACTTTGCGCCCTATCGAAAATAATTTCGTGCTATGAGGCCTACTAAAGAATCTAATCTCTTTCCAATAAAGGATTATGCATACTTTTGCACTTGCGTCAGAAAATTGAACCCTATTTATAGATTAGACGGTGTAAAACCATCTTTGAGACCCCTCGAGCTGTGAGAGATAAGATGAAATAAGCGCACACGATCTATTTCTTATACTTTAGACACTGCAATCGTGCGCAATTTAATCTAATGCCATCTCGCGAGGAGAAGATAAGAGCTACCAAATAAAGCGTTAATAACGCGCTCTATATCCTCCAAGCACCAACGTTTATGGTAGGTCCTGATCAAGATGAGTTTTCCCACACGAAACCCATGCAGCTGCTACGTGTAATGATTTCTCTTGCTAATTTTATGAACTCTTCCATCTTAGATGATCTCTTCTGGGAACCTTTGGGGGGAACGTCTCCAGCCCAAGAGGCAGCAGGTATTGGTAACTCTACCTTGCCGATACCCGATAAGCGAGATCGATGCTTGAGCAAGAGCTATCGTTCCTTTTGGAGAAGTTCGAGAGGTTCTTGGCATCTGTACCCGAACAAGCCTCACCGCCTCAAGATTACACACTCACCACTACTATATAGGTTGATTTTTTCCCTCAACCATTGAAGATTACTGCTGGTACCACTGTATAATCGAGGAAAATGTTCGGAAGTGACTTTCTTCCTTTATTTTCGAAGAAACCAAACACCTCTTTTAGCAAGCTGGCGGGCTAGGAGAGCGAATACAGAGAACCTCTACTTTTAATGGATGTCACAGTCACCAAGGACTGGCTTCTGGTGGATTATAGATAAGTCACTTGTGTGGTATCCGTGAGATTTCTGAAAAAAATAGACCAGCTCAGTCTCTGCAATTACAGGATGCAAATTTTACTTCAATCTCAACCTACGGCGAAAAACAGCTTACACTCTCTAGGTTTACGACTCTCCTTATGTTGGAATTTCATTGTACCAAAAGCTTTACATGTGACCTTTGAGCTGGTTTCCCCATCCATTTGATTAACTGTTTGATTTTAAGCGACGTAGGTTATTTGACGTGCAGACAGAATTTTACTATACTGGAAAACAGTTTTCACCTACACCTACTCAGGATCGCCTTTCCAATGCAGTTGATCCCTCCTATTTAAAGCTTAAAGCTTTTCGTTGATTTTTTTGATCAAGCCCGCTCACTTCAAGAAGATGAGCTCTTAAATTATGCGGTAACTCACAATATTGAAACACATGACACTCTAGCCCATTATCACACCCAAAGGCTCAATTCTCATAAACCAAGAGCAGTACAGGAATTTTAGAAAATGTTCCGTCTGGGCAACATATGCCTTCTAAAGGTGAATGGGCAGCCCTTATGCAAATGTTTCCAAAATTTTCAAGCAAATATATATTCTGCAGCAATTTTTAGGAGCAAAATTTAAGCGATATCGCGTGCAAAATGTGTTGAATTGTTTTGCTATTATCCAAAGAACGTCTGTATAGTCGAAGGTCGATCTAGTCAAGGCCAGACTTTTCAGAGGTTTATCAACTCGGGGTTACGAGATCTTGATTCTGTCTTTCAATTTCTGGACATTTTGGAGTCAAGTTTGAATCCTGCAGAACACATCGAGCTTCCTTGGAAGATTGAACTTCGAAGCAATCCCGCCAAAAGAAATTTCGAGCATCGGCGATTACCTTTATTGGTCATGATGTTATGAAGAATGGCATCTACCCCACGGAAGAGAAAATTGAGGCAATAACAAAGTTATCACAGACGCTTAGATTCAAGCTATTTGACCATCTATTTATGATGGTTAATTTATACCACCGGTTTATCCCACAATATGTACAACTTTTAAATCATTTAGATTGCAATTATTCACACTAGTGGACCAACTCATCCATAAAAAACATCCCCTATACAATGAAGGTGGCTCTTCCATGGTTGCAGAATTTTTAAAAAATTATAGTTAGGTTTGTCACCTGCAGCACGTCTAACAAAGCGTCTGCCACAGATCGAGCTAAATTAAATTTAATTTAGTTGCTGAAATTAATTCTCTCTCAATCTTCATCCATCCAAACAACATGAGCTTCAGCATATTCGAGTCTTGCCTTCTGATTTTTCTTACTGATGATTGGTTTGGTTGCTGGAGAACGAGTCTGTAAACCAGAGGCATTGAGGGGATGAGGTGACAGGACACTTAAACCCGCGCACCTCTTTGCCAATATTAATCTTAATTTTCAAAAGATTCTTGCTGCAGTTTCGAAGGGATCCTTCATAGAGAAGAGCCTAATCGCTCTGTCTTCTCCCAAGGTGGTTATGCGAGGTCAAATGACATTTGCTTGAGATTTGTAGCTTTGGTTTTCATTGTATAACTTCAAAATTTGCAAAAGCACCATTTTTTGACCTTCCTACCTCTCTTGAAATCGCAGAAAGTGTCCGCCCCGAATTCCTACGGCAAACAATTTTCTGACGAAGCTTAGTACTCACCTTTCACGTGGTCACATTTCTGGAGAGTTAGTACGACAATAATGGCGGTTGCACAGTTCTGGCAAAATGTTGCCAGATGATTTCATGTAACTTCTAGAATGTTCATGAAAAAATAGTTCTCTTATTTCGCACGTGTCAATATTTTATTTTATTTAATATAGTACCAGCATTTTATATAGTACAGCCCGACTTTGCCCGGGCTGAAAGTCCTATCGCAAATAAATAGATGCATATTAATTTTTATTAATATTTGTGGGGTAACGACAGATTTATGATAGTTGCTCACTCTCCTTATCATATAATATACTTACAATGAGTAAACGTTTTACCATTCCCACTCGGCAGTTTACGCGAACCCGTGAATGACCGTTAGTTATGAGCGAACAAAGTTGTGGCCGCAGCAACAGATCGAGCGTCTTTAGATACAGATTCTAGAGCGACTGTCTGAAAAGGACTAATTAGAAAAACGGCCCAGCGTACTCAGTTGCCAGAGAATTAAAAATTAAAGAAAATATATTGGATTATAAATTTGAATCACGGTGAATAAATAAGAGGAAGCAAAAATACAAATGAATTTTCCTCTGCGTTAGCTGCCCCAACCGTCAATATTAATCTCATATAAATTACATGTAACGTTGTACTCAGATAATTCATCCTTAATAAACATAAACGATATTTCGTCCTACTTTGTCCTCAACCCACTTGAATCTTATTCGTGCTTACACCAACCACAATTTTAATCCCATTCGTGATTACCCACGACTACATTTTAATTTAATTCGTGCCTGCTTCCTCCCCAATTAGAATCTTATTCGTGCTGACATCACCCGCAGTTTGAATCTCGCTCGTGTATACACCACAATTTAAAACTCCCTAGTGTTCACACCTCCAGCTCCACAATTCTAATCCAATTCTCCCTTACACTCCTGTAATTTGAATCTTATTTAAACTTAACTCTTTCGCAATTTGAATTCCATTTGTGTTAATCTCATCCTCTGGCAATTTGAATAAAGTTCGCGCAGACATTGCATGCAATTTGAACAATCTCATTCCTGATTACAACTCCTGCAATTTGAATCCCATACCTGCCAATTCAAATCTCTCTCGTGCTAACAATCCTGCTAATTTAAATCTCTGTAGTCTTGTAGCCCACGCAATTTGAAACTTATGCGTATTTATATTCTCCCAATTGTAATCTCATTTGTGCTGATATCATCCTCAATTTGAATCTCATATGTGAATACACACTGAAATTTTAATCTCATTCATGTTCACTCCACTCTGTCTTCCGCAATTTGAATCTTATTCGTGTTCAACCGCCCTCAATTTAAATCAGATTAATGCCGACATCATTTGCAATTTTAATTTTATTCATGTCCCCTTCTCT
The DNA here is from genome assembly GCA_963969495.1 of Ceratothoa steindachneri. Lineage (NCBI taxonomy): Eukaryota > Metazoa > Arthropoda > Malacostraca > Isopoda > Cymothoidae > Ceratothoa > Ceratothoa steindachneri. The sequence goes on along the minus strand of OZ018317.1, from coordinate 65,567,843 downwards.
CCTCCCACTTCTCGTAATTTTAATTTCATACGTGCTCACACTTTTCTCAATTTAAACCACATGCATGCCAATATCATTTGCAATTTTATTCTAATTCATGTCTCCCCTCCCTTCCCCCTCCCGCAATTTGATCTATTTGAGTGGTGAAACCTTTTAAAAACTCAAATAGCTGATAGTACCTGTTGCCTCCCCCCTCCCCCCGGCATAAATAAATAATAGATAATTTCTTGAATATACGATTGTATCATATAAAAGCTTCAAAAAATATATTAAATGCATGCCTTTATGTACCATAGGAATTTCAATTACCTACTCATCATATTTTTGAAAATATTTTAATTAAGAAAAATCGTTATTTTGCTCCGTAGTGTATTTAGGAAGCTCTATTTAACTCCATGAAATCAGGTCTTATGCGTTTTCCGCATATATTTAAGAGGCTCGATTTTAATAATTGACATCACTTCTTAGCTGTTTCTAACATATATTTAAGAGGCTCCATTTAATTCATTTAAATCAGTACGTATGTGGTTCTCCTATATATTTAATAGGCTCCATTTAACAAATTGGCATCAGCTCTCTTGTGTTGTCCGCATATTTTTAAGATGCCTCATTTAGCAAATTCGTTTTTGTTCTTTTATGCTTCTCGCATATATTAAAGAGGCTCAATTTTGCTCACTGACATCAGCTCATATGTTTCTAAACTATATATGAGGCTCCATTTAGCTCAAAGGCATCGTTTCTCATGTGTTCCCCGCATATATTTAAGAGGCTCCATTTAATTCACTGACATCAGTTTTTATATGTTTCCTGCATATATTTAAGTGGCTTTATTTAGTTCATTGACATGCTTTCATGTATCATTCAGAATATATTTAAGAGGTTCCATTTAGCTGGGGACATCGGTTCTTCTATTTTTCCCGCATATCTTTCGAGGTTTACGTATGTGATAAAAAAGGTTTCCGTCAAACATATTTAAAGTTCTACCTTTGCATCATGTGTGCAGGTGTGTTGAGATGGGAATTAAAAGAATCAATATCTCTGCTCTCCTGTGATCGGACCACAACGTCCGACATCGCAATATGACTCAACGTCAGCCGAATGACCGTCCACAGAGTTGCGAAGATGCTCAAGAACTGGGGAGAACCCAAAGATCGAGCTCGTACAGGGGGACTTCAAGTTGTCAACCGTTTGGCTCTTAGAAGGGATTCAAAAGTGCTTTGAAGCTCAAGATAACTACACTCGTGAAGAACATCTCGGTGACTACGGTGTCTAAGGTTATCAAGGAAGAGGGTAGCAAGAGCTTCAGGTGCGTGAAAAGACCTATGCTCAACAATGGTATGCGAGAACAACGTCGGGAACACGGTTGTCGCCTTCTCAAAGATTAGATGAGTCATGCCAATCTAAGTCTCATTTTTTTTAACCTTCTCAGTCAATCCGGTCATCAACAAGCAAAACCACAGCGTAGGAAGCTTCGCCCAGGATGTTTCCAAGGTCCGCTATGTGTCTACGACCAAGCACCCGGCCTCCGTTGTGATGCTCGCCGCCGTGGCTTCGAATGGCGAGAAGATGCCACCGTTAGTGGTTCTCGGTTGGATACAGCTTACCGTGGCCGATTACATGTACATCTTTGCCACGAAAATCCTGCCCTAGGTGAAAAAGGTCACAAAGTAGGCAGACTAATTCTTTCAGCAGGACGGTGCCCATGCCTACACGTCCAAGACTGTGCCTAAGTGTTTGAGGTCGAACTTGAACTTCTGGTCGAAGGGCTTTTAGTCGTCGCAGTCGCCCTACCTCAATCCTCTCGAATACAGAGTGTAGGCACCTGTCGAGGGAAAGGCCTGCAAGGTTCGCCACTGCAACGTCGACGAGCTGAAAGCTTCCGTCAAACATGTGTGGGCCAGCATTCGGAATGAGGAAGGACTTCGTTTGCACCGTGGGCGCGGCCTTCATGTCTCGCCTCGAGGGCGTGAGGGAGGCCGAGGGTGGCCATATTTATTAACATTGCAATTTGAACACAAAATTATATATTGAAACAATAAAAAGGTGTCTAACATCATCAAAACTATCATTATGTCCTATGTTACAAGCGTCGTAACGTGTGTAACAGGACTTTTGCAATACCCGATATTTAAAAGGCTCCAATTCGCTGATCAATAACAGTTTCTATGTGTTTCCCACATATTAGTCGAGCACAGCATTTATCTCACTGATATCAGTTCTTATTTGATCTCATTTAAAAAGCTTAAATTAGCTCACTGATTTTAGTTCTTATCATTCTCCTTCATATCGTTAAGAGGGTTCATTTTGCTCACGCCCATCTTTTCTTATGTGTTTTCCCGCATATATTTAAGAATCTCTATATGGCTCAGTGACCTCAGTTCATGTGTTTTTCTGCTTAAATGTAAGACGAATCAATTACCTCATTGATATCAGTTCCTGTGTTTCCCTCATATATTTATAATGCTTCAATTAGCTCACTGACATCAGTTCTTATATGTTTCCCGCAATTATTTAAGAGGGTCCATATAGGCCGCTCTTATCAGTAATTATGTGTTTATTTCGCATATATTTAAAAGGATCCATTTAGTTCATTAACGTCAATGTTATGTGTTTCCCGTATATATTTAATAGGCTTTATTTAACAAGCTTTTATGTCCTTATGATTTTTACGCATATATTTACAAGGCTCCCTTTAGCTCACTGTCATCAGTTCTTATATGTTTCCCGCATATAATTAAGTAGCTCTATTTAACTTACTGATATCAGTTGTTATGGGTTTTCAGCGTATATTTAACAACTCTATTTAGCTCATTTATTTCAGTTCTTATCATTCCCATATATATTTAGGAGGCTCCATTTAGCTGACTGACTTCAATTCTTATTTCTTTCTCGCATTTATTTAAGAGGCTTTGAAGATATTTTGATCTTGAACGGAGCAATGCTTTCAGTCATGTATTTGATCAGCCCCCAAAGTCAGATACTAGTTAGGTAGGTAGGTTTGGTATGGAAGCTACGCTATTTTCCTTTCGCTTTCTTGACGAGATCTTTCACTCGGGTAAAGTAATTGACAAAAAGATCCGAATGACAATCGCTGGTGCACCGGAAGAACCCAGGGGCAGGTCCTCTTAAGTCGAGATTACCGTGGACACCAGATACCTTAAAGTATAACCACTGCTACCCTTTCACAACGGTCTCTTGTTCGTAGTTTTTCACGTTTAAGGCCTCTGCTGAACTTGTTCTTCGAATTTATGCAATGCCTTTCCCACCCCAGCAATTAGATTTAATGGAAGTTGCTGCTGCAAACATGATATGGAGCTCTCGCTCGCCTACTGGATACTGCGTTGGATTCCTGACGTCAAGGCAGGGGTTTGATCCAAACGAACGTGAGCATAACTTTGGGGAAGGGGGCCACAAGAAAACCTCCCATTGGGCGGATACGTTTATACTCACCCCCGCGGAGACGAATGACTCATACACGAGTCATCATACACATAGGCAATCATAAATCTGCCTCCATTCCCTTCTCGCCTCCACATGACATTATGCCCGCTCTCTCCTCTGTTCCTCGGAGCTCTTTCAATCGACTACTAGTGTTCCCTACAGGTGTCTTAATTAACCCTGAAGCAGAACGGATGCCCTACTCCTTGGGGTCCCGAAAGGTCCCAATATGGATGGTTGTTGTCAATGACACACAATATGACCCGGACACACTCCTTCCCCCAACGAAGACAGGTCCTTAGTGTCTTCAGGCTCACAAGTGATTGTCATTCTGATCTTCATGTGTATTTCATTATCCTATCGTGAGATCTTGCTCCTGAAACGAGGGACGGATGTTCTTATCCTATTTTTAATCTTCTCGATTGCCTTTGCCTGTAGACAACCGTGGATTCATTTGATTCTTTGCCTTCTTTAAATTAAGACCAGTATTCTTTTTAAAAGGAAAGGAGTATTCCGAGATTCTTAGGTAGGTGTCTTTGGAACCGTTTAACTCTTTAAAAGGTCCCAAACGCCAATTTATGAAGTTAAAAAAGACCTTGGAATCTTAGTTCTTTATAAATTTCCAGAATATTTCTATTCCTCCAATTAAGCCAAAATATTAGTAAAAATACAGGGTAGAAATATGGAAACTCCGACTTTATAATATACATGTATGGCTGTAAAGATGTACGAGCTGAGAAAATCAGGCATGAAGTGATTCTTTTATGAATGGAAGTGTTTTTGATGGTGAAATTTGCCACCATCTTGTCTGCATAGCGGGTATGCGGCTAGCATTAACGATCACAGTGGTTTATACGAGTTCGATCTAATATGCCCGAGTCTTTTATAATTATAATACAGTTAAAAGTTAAATCCTCTCACCACGCACCACGCTTTGGAGGAGTGGCTACAGCTTGGTGAGAAATGCTTCGTTCTTTGCTCTTTCTTAGAGTGACAGCTGAAGGGAACGTTTTCAAGTCTCTGAATATTCGCCAACATTACTTCTCTAACTTACCTATTTCTTGAACTTGTAACTTATTCACTTTGGTCTACAACCATTAGAAGTAACATTGTTTTATTCGCAGTTGATCAGGCCCGTAACAACGGGGGGGCTATGGGAGGGCTTAGCCCCCCCCCCCCCAATTTTTTTTAGACTCAAATAATAATATGATTTTAGTTACACACAAGAGAGAAGTTCTCACTTGTGTGAAACATTACACAGCAAGCATGTACATTTACTCACAGATATCTTCTGGAAGGGGTTATTTTGTCTGTGGCTCCAGCTTCATATTATCACCCTGGTTTTGTGAACTGCTCGGTTGGCTTACTAGTTGGAAGAACTGACTGCATAGTAAAGCTCTGTAATTGTATTTTACCCCTAGCCATTCCATAAGTTAAAATACATTCACATTTTCTAAAAATTCATCACCAATTCCGGAAGTCCATTCCAATAGTTTTATAGCAAACACCATCTTGACAATCCTCAAATCACGGTAGCCCATTTGTAATTCTATTTCCCAACTGATTATATTAAATATCATTTTATAAATCAATTTTATGATAAAAATACAAGTGTTTGTATGTATTATCATAAAAAAATCCTATAATCTCAACTCAAAAAACTACAACAATAATGCTACTTATGAACTCTGAACTTTTCAAGTTTTATTGGCTTGGTAGTCGCGGTAGTTAATAAAACACCGGCTAGTAAGTGGGTTTTTTTTCTTATCATTCCATTCCCAACGTTAGATATATGTAATTACAGCGAACCGAAAATTTAAATATCAAGATGGTATTTGTAAAAAATTAGCCCCCTAAAATAGAAATATCCCCCCCAAAATCACGGCCTGGCTACGGGACTGAGTCTGGTCCTATTAAATAACTAGGAACAACTGTTTTAGCAAATTGAGTGTGATTTGATATAATACGGTAGTTACCTTTAAAACTTATCATCGTTTTCTTTCACTGCTTCTTAGTTTAGGAGTAACATTTGTGTATTAATATTTTCCTACAAATATTCACTGTAACGGGCAGCAGAAAAGATGGTTAATATTTGGAAAACTGTAATCGTTTAAAAACAAATTTAATCACTCCTATTGCGTCAAACACATTTGCGAATATAGAATTTATTGAGCGGTCGATGTTACTATTAATATAGTAATAGTTTAAGTTTCATTATTTTTCTCTTCTTTAATTGTGAGAAGTATTTTTGCAAACAATTAGTACAGTGACGCCACATTGTCTATATAATTTGGACCGAGTTTACTTCGTCACATTTTTTTCATTCGCCTTGTAATGGATTGGGCAGATTTGCGTTGACTTGTTGATGTGAAATTTATTCTAGGACCTCGTAAAAGAGGTTTACAGTGACCCTAATCGTCCATTTGTAATTTAGGGGGGTTTCACAGTGGGATTCGCAACTTTCTTATCTCTCGCGAGTGTGATGTAAGTCATTTCGGGCAGATCGCCGTTTTCATTGCACAAAAAAGTAGCGCGCAATAAAAAGCGTCCCCTGCTTTGCGGGTTTACTTTCTCTCTCTCGACAGTTTGGATATCGGAACAAAGAGATAATACTGTGTCTGTGCAACTCCCTCGTCCGACCGCACCTGGAGAATGCCCTACAATTTTGGAGTCCTTCATTTAGAAAGGACATCGCGAGATTGGAACGCGTACAAGCCAGGGCAACCAAGCTGATTCCCTCTATCCGACATAAAAGTTATGAGGATAGACTAAGGGAATTAGATCTGTTCTCGCTGGAAACCCGTAGACTGCGTGGTCAGCTCATCGAAGTTTACAAAATCCTTCGAGGGTTCGACAATGTTGACTACCGGGATATTTTCACACTGAGTGAGATCAGAACGCGCAATCAGGGCTTCAAACCTGAACTGAAGCGTTACAACCGAAATCTGTGTGGAAATTTTTTTCACCTACAGTAACTGCGGTAAGTGGAACGCACTTCCAGTGGAAGTTGTCAACAGTGAATCTGTTGACCAGTTCAAGTCAAAACTATATAAAGTCTTGCGAAATCACCGTTAAGATCCTCGCGAGTGATCATCGAGGTTGCCAACGGACACCTTCGAGGATTGCGCCAAAAGTACCCTCCTTGTATGGACTGTAATGTCTTCTAGGGTACTTATTTACCTTGTAGCTCCTTGTAGCGCGCTCTCTCTCTCTCTCTCTATCTCTCTCTCTCTCTCTCTCTCTCTCTCTCTCTCTCTCTCTCTCTCTCTCTCTCTCTCTCTCTCTCAATTTGCTGGCACATTCTAGGTTATTTATCCAAATCTGATCTTTATTTTGGGTGTTCGTAAGGCGAAATGCGGAATAATCCGGGTTTTGTGCTTTCAAGTTGGTTATACTACTATTTAATTAAAAAAGCGGGTGTATGGGAATGGAACCCCAAACAAAAGGAGGATATGGAGGAGCGGAGCCCTCCCATTGTTAGATTCGTACAAAAGGTTTGTATAGCTTCACAAACTAGTAATTTAAAAATATTTTTTCTTGAAATATTTTTCGTGGTTTGTTCAAATCTATTCTTCCTTCTGGCCGCCGAAGGCGAAATCGAGGTTTAATCTGATTTCGACCGAATCAGAATCAAACTTTTTTTGCCGCATTTTGCCTTTCGACAACCGATAAAAAAGAACAGATTTGGCCAAAACAAATTATGTTATATGAAGAAGTAATAACATTTACAAAAAAAAAGTGATTACGGTAAGGTAAAATAATGAAAACAAATTAGGAAATTCAGACAATTTTACCATCTGATTTCATTAAATCAAAGGCAAACCAGCAACCCAGATGGATTTGAGAAGTGTCACTTAGGCCTACATGAGCTGGAAATGATAAATTAACAGGAGAAATTTACTTTTTCCAGTCATTTATTGGATTCCTTGATCCTGGAAAGAGATCTGGACTTTCTGAGTGCCAAGAAACGGCCTCTGCTTCCATTTCTACCTTCCTTCCCTATTTGACGATTAGATTATAACAGGATTATCATTTTCGGCTAAGAGAAAAACAGAACTAACATTTATGCGCTTATGGGAGCAATGAACATCCACTCACCTTCACACTGCATCAGGCACGCCAAGCAAGAAGTGACTGCATCCAATAGATCGACCTAACAGCCCTGAAAAGATCTATATCAATTAGGTGTTTTAACCTTCACTTTTTTCGCATATCATCACTACATACAATTCATTTAGCTTACAAACCACCATTTAATAATGTCCGTCAAACCATTGCGCTCTAATTCTGGTGCTCATTCTTCTGATAGTTTTTAAACATCATTATCACTTCACTCAGTTGTTGTTGCTTTTTCATGATTATCACTGTACTTAGTCAATATTTTATTTTATCCGTCTTCCCTCGCCTTCACTGAGATGATGTAATAAGAGAAAACTATAAAAGAAAGTAAAGAAGATTAAATAATGTATATCAAAATAAAAAGGTTGGAAATCGAGAGTAAAAGGCAGCGAAGAAAGATTGATTTGAATTCGCATGACAATTGCGACAAGGTTTAAGATAGAAGACAAGGAGACGGATGAAGATGGGAAGATAGCGAAACGAGAATAAAATTTGGAGAATAAGATGTTACAAACGGCAAGAACTGATGAAAAAGTGGGATGGGTGGCATGGCGGCAAGTCTAGAACAAGTGGGAGCTGCGAGCAAAAAGTGTAGGCAAAGGGTACTAAAACGAAATATGCACCTCTTGTTTCCAATGCCCCCTACATCAAAAATATACGCAATTTGAACGTAGGATAAGATGAGTGGAAATACTGAATTTTGTGATCATTTGTATTTCCATGAAGTTTAAACCGCATTTTCTCATCCGTGGGTGACTCATCATCGGTAGCACATGACTCACTTGAGAGTCGTGACTTGCAGAAGGTTAGATCGCAACCATCTTTCATCCTGCTTTGCAAATCTGTGGTTAGACCAAAATTGGAATTCTTCTATCATCCTCTCGTACCTCACTGGATGACATATACAGTGATACAATATTAAAAAAATAAAGAGCAAAAAAAGAACAGAAACATGGAAAATTAGCATGAGAAAGAACAAAAAGGAAACATTAAAATTGACATTTAAGTAAAGCAACACAGCATGGAAACCTGTTTGCGATTAGTAACCATTGTTTATCCACCACCCATTCATTGATCATTCACTGATCATACATTGACTCTATGATCATAATCAAAACTTTTGAGACTCATATATTTTTTCATTCGTTTTTAAAATTTACAAGATAGGAATAATTATTTTAATATTTATATTATTCCAGGTTTATTAAAAAGTCGGCATTTCAAAAATAATCTGAAAAAGCAGTGCATTTCCTCACTGAATCCAAAATCGCGATCTGAACCGGTTGCTATTGGAGGTCAGTTTCAGTCTCTGGAACTTCGCTCTTTAATAAAAAATGGTAAAATAATGAAAATATAGGATAAATGAATGATGTGGTGAAATTATAATTTATTTCGTATTATATTTTGGTAAATATAACTGTTTGAATCTCTTTCAATTCCAGAAATGGTTCTTTCTAAAGAAAAACCTATAAACATTGTTGTTTTAGATAAAAGTACCCTGAAATGTAAGGAGATAGTTGCTAAGTGTATTGCATAAGGAGCCCCATCCATAGGATAATCAATGACTTTAAAAATGACTGGTTTCATTCATGTAAAGAAATCCTAAGGAAACTTAAGAGCTAGAAATGAACGCCAAGATCGTTTCCTGGTAAGGTCCCAGCTCAAGGATCGGGTTGCCTCAAGTGCCAAGCTTGGAAACGATTGGAAAGAGGCACGTGTGAACACTTCATCACGCATAGTGAGGCGGAGAGTTTTTGATAAAGGTCTCGAGGCAAGAACGGCAGCGAAGAAGCGTCCTCTCACCAAGAAGAACCTTATGGATAGGCTCCCCTTTTATGGGAAATATAAAGAATGGACTGTTGAAGACTGTAGCAAAGTGGTATATTCCCTGATGAAGACCCCTTTCGCTTGTTTGGAGCTGCAGGAAGATCCTTTGTTAGGCGGAGAGAAAGGAAGAGCTTTCATGAATCATGTGTAGGGCTCACGGTGAAGCGTCCGAACACTCCATGTTTGGGATTGTTTCTCATATAAGGGAACTGGAGCACTAACAATTTTGCCCTAGAACACTGCTATGAACTCAAAATGGTATTAAATCATGCTTTATCAGTACCTTCCCCAACAGTTTAGGACAAATTTGGTAGCGCACTTTGTTACATAGCAAAAGAAATAACAAAGTTCTTGCCTGAAAATAACATTGAATTTTGGTGATCATGGGTCATGAGTTTGCTAAATTTGAACCTAATCCAGAATTTGTGGTTGAGTATCAAAATGGCAGCTGATAAACAGAAGCCATCTAATTGATAGCATTTATGGGTGGTTATTGAGCAAAAATGAAGCAACATCAGTCAAAATATCATCGCAAATTTTGTCTCCAGCATGCCAAAATGAATTGAATAGGTCCTGAAGATCAGGAACTATAAAGTCCTGTAAATATTCACTACGTACATCATTTGACTGTATTTATTAATAAAATGAGTTTGAGCTCTAAATATTTTTATATTCCACCTTTAAATTATGATTAAACCCCAATAAAACGAAATGCAATGTTTGATTAATTCTATTAATTTTCTCCTAAAAAAATATATTAGTCTCAACACCTTTTCCCATGACAATACATTGACCATCTATTAACTACAAAAACTCTTCATCGACTATTCAATTTCTACAAATTAACGACCCAATTGCCCGCATATTGAATATCCTTTGACTCTCCATCGACATCCACTTACGATCCACTTGCCATCCATCACCATTAACTGATCATGCATTGCCCGTTTACTGACTATCCATTGATGCACTCTTCACCCACTGACTGTCCATTGGTCATCCATTGATTATCAAAAGACCATCTTTTGGCACCCAGTAACCATACACTGGTCATCCATTGACCAACGACTCCCATCTATTGACTATCCACTAATGATCAATTAACTATTCACTGATCATCCATTGACTATCCACTAAACACCCATTGGCCACCCATTGACACCTAGTAACCATCCACTGGACATCTATTGCCCGTCTAGTGAGCATCCACTGCACTATGTGAGCTCGCAAGGGGAAAGCGGAATGTCGTGGCCATAAAAAGAGATTCAAGGACACTCTAAAGCAGTCTCTCAAGGCTTTCAATATTGAGGCTTGTTACATGGGAGCAGCAAGCTAAGGAGTGGCCATCTTGTTGGGGCAGCATAAACAAGGGTGTCAACTACGTAGAACACCAAAGGACATTCGAGGCCATGATGAAACGTGACACCTGTAAAGGCTTAGTCAGCCCCAAAATTGATCTAACCGACCATCAATTACGCATCTATTTACAATCTATTGACTACCCATTGGTAATACATGGACCACCCATTGACTATCTACTGACCATACATTCCCCCTAATATCTCATTTAGGCCGCTGATGAGGATTTTAAGCCTTGACTTGCATTATTCCTTCGCCGCCACCCCCAGGGAAGAATTTAAATTCCTACCTTGGAAAAATTGCGTACCTCAAGTGAACTTATTCCAGTAATTGTACTCTTTGAGTTACCTTGTTCGAGTACTTTTGCTCTTTTAATAAAATAACCCAACTAGTTGTACTTTTTAAATGATATGTTTTGAGTATTTGTAGTTTTAGTGGCATATATTTAGTATTTTTACTCATTTGATTTAATGGACTGGCTAGTTGCGCTCTTTTGATGGCATGGCCTGGATAATTGTGCCTTTTTAATGATATAGTTTAAGTATGTACTTTTTTAATAACATAGTTCGAGTTTTCTTTTAATCATATGGTTTGAGTCTTTATGTTATTTATATGAAATATTCCGAATAATTGTGCTCATTCAATGCCTTAGTTTGGATTATTTGCTATTTTTATGAAATAGCTCGATTAGTTACGGTCTTTTAATGATATTTGTCGTGGTGTGACATTAGATTATATCAATACCATATTATATCTATGGGGAAGGGACTAATAACTTAAAGGCGAACCGAAAAAGCGGCGCAACGCCATGAGTTTCGAAGGAGGGAGAAGCGAGAATAGAGTGAAAACGAGGTCAGGTAAAATTTGGGCAATGGCACAGCTCAAGTTTATTTAAAGAGGCATGTACAAAAATATAATTTTATTTACATAAAATAAGAGAATCAATGGGCAAAATTATATTGGTAAATGAGGGGGGGAATTGCAGAGTTATGCATCAGACTCTGTGAAGTTAGAAATAAATGCGTTACAGAGAAAGACTATTCCAATGGGGAGGATTAACTCAAATGGGCTGCTGAAAGGGAAGAGGGGTTGGCCTACGGAGGACTCCGGGTAAGACGTCAGGGTAAGGTTTCACGGATGTCTTCTGCAGGCAATAAACGTGAGGGCGAGGGCACTCGGAGCTTCTGAGCGGGAAGTTGACGTGATGACGGTTCTCCAAAAGGAGGGGTGGTACCGTCCGGTCCAGCGGAGAGTATTTCGGCCACCCAAAGACGAGGGGGGAGCGAGGAGGGCTTCTACAGGAGTTGATGAGTGGAGTCGGAAAAACCGCTCGGTGGCGATCATCAAATGGAAATACCTCACTGGCTGGGCTAATTCCAACGACACGAAAGGTTCAGCCGTCACTTTGCTTCGTTGTTAAGCACCTGACTTGGAACTAGGGGGAATGCTCCTTGGATCCTGGCAAGACTCCTTAACTCTGTATCTTCCCCCTGGAAGATGAGCCCTATATATCCGAGGCTCGCCCCGCAGGGGTGGGGGAAACATGGGGTGTTTAGCCAGCGCTACTCTCGAATGGCCTCGAACCTTCACGCCCAGGCGATTCTAACCCGCAAAAAGGTGGTCCGGGATGGACGCGGTTCAAGGCTTACGCTTGTGGATGGGAAGGGAGGCTTACCAATTTAAGCCTAACCAAATTCTAGAATTTTCTTTAACGCATGGACGTCACTTCTGTGCTGGACAAGAAATTCCACGTGATATTCCCTCACACATTTCCCAACCGAAAGATGATGCTTTACAGAGCAGTTGCGTAGGAAAGGATCATCCTACCCGTCAAACTAGAATTATCAAGGATCTAGGGAAATTCTAACCTCCTACGACAGGTGTACACACACAAAAAAACGTAAATCTGAGCTCAGCGGGGAAGTTACGGACATAAGCCTTAAACATGTCAATTCTAGAGAATTTAACTAGTACAGTTTTAAACAAATCACAGGAGAACATTGGCGACATTTCAGTGGAATTAAAAAGAAGGATACAATTAAATGGAGTCATAAATCTGTGACTAAAGACTAAACAATTTAGTGGACCAAAAAAAATCATAATTAAGAACATTAATGAGATAATATATACAATTCACGTGGAAAACCTTTGCTCCCGCCGGAGTATGGATGAGTTAATCCACGGGTCCTCTAGCCTCAAGGACGGGGTAGGGTCCCTTTCAATGGCTAAGGATTTTGTTGCTTCCCGTGGGAAGTAGCACCAGCACCTCTGCGTCAAGCTTGAGTTTTCGTTCTCGTGACTTAAGGTCAAAGTAGGTCTTATACCTCTCAATAAGTCCTTCTTCACGAGATACGACACTCGTTTGTTACCTCGGGTGGACTCACGCTCGAGGGCTTTAGTTTTCTCCCAAAGGGCGGGGGGAGAGTTGCGCACTCCTTCTGGGCGCGGGAAAACTTGTCGCCTCGGAGGGTTTGGAACTCCGGGTCGATAGGGATTTCCAAGGAAACAGGTGCACTGGATTCCAGGGCTGCCTGTGTACGGGTAATCACGGGCTTAGACACGGGATGGTTGTGAATTACGGGGTTCTGACCGAATAATATGGAGCAGAACTGGATTGGGGCCGCTAACACTTCGGCCCAACCGGACATATAGTCACACTCGATGTGACAACGAATTACTGGGAAACGACTGGCCCGGCCAAGGTAGTCGTGGACCACCGCAAATTTCTTGTGGTCGGGCCCAACAGGGAGAGTAGGTCCTCAGACACTATAATACAGGTGCACCCAGTGTCACGGACGAGGGTGGATACTCGGCAACCGTTCACAGTTCCGTTCTCGAACTTCAATCCACCAGGGTTGTTCTCGTTAAAAAGAAAGTTTACCTGATGCACCGGGTCTTTGGTGGGCGAGGGAGGATCGGGAGTCTCCTAAGGCGACCAAGGAGGATCAGGGGCGGCCCAGATTTGGTGCACTTGGTGGGACTGAGAGTTTGCGAATCGGGAGTTTTGAGGAAATTTCGTGCGATAATGGCCGGGAACTCAACAGGCACAGCAGACAATCGGGTTCTTTTGGTACGGCACAACCGGGGAATAAGAAACTAGGGGCTTAACGTCTCGGTGTTCCGATGGATGGAAGTTTCTTGGCTTCGAGGGACTAGGAACTTTGGTAAATCTTGGAACCAATTGGGGGCGATTGGGGAGCCTTTTGAACATCCTTAAGGTATAAATCGTGACTACCCGCGTAAACATCGGCCTCTTCCAAGCACTCTTTGAAAGTAGTACAACGTTTATCCTTAATGAAGGCGCGAATTTCGGGAGCCACGGCAGCTAAAAGCTGATCCCTAAGGAAAAAGTCCAGAAGGGACTCGTAAACCTGGGAAATCTTGCACGAATCTAGCCAAGACTGAAGATGTCTTTGGAGGATGTACCCGTGTTGTCGAAAGGTTTGACGGGGCGGAACCTTTCCTGGCGGAATCGGGAGCGGTAGAATTTGCTATTCATATGAACAGTGGCTAGCAATTTAGCCTTTAACGTAGAATAGTTCAAAGTTGCTTCCGGGGGTAGGAGAAACAGTGCTACTCTCGATTTTGCTCGAATCTTCACGCCCAGGCGATTCTAACCTGCGGAAAGGTGGTTCGAGGTGGACGCGGTTTGTTGCTACCGCTTGTGGATGTGGGGAGGGGGAAGGCTTACCAATTTAAGCCTAACCAAATACTAGAATTTTCATTAGCACATGGACGTCACTTCCGTGTTGGAAAAGAAATTCTACGTGGAATTTCCCCACAGTATCCTTTATATATATATGTATACATATTTCTTTGTTTGTTCGTAGGATAACACCCTCGGGCCAGTGAGCACCACTTAATGGTATCATAGATAAAAAAATACCCTTCGGCAACCATGCCGTAGCATTATTTAACTTGTTGTATGTGTATAGTACAACTCCCTTCCCCCCAACCACCACCAACACTAGCTCCATTATTTTGTACTTTAGCTCCATTTGGAAAATTTGTCATAGGTATTCTCAAGTTTATCCGCTATCGTCATACGCCTTTTGTTATATTCCTTTACCATTAATCTTTCATCGATGTCACTTCTTCCCCTGAAGTTTCATCTGGGGATGGAGGGTTGCTAAATATCAGAGAGAGAGAGAGAAAAAAAAAAGGATACGCACCGCCGCGCCCTTTAATGGAGAGAGAGACACACATCTGAACAACCCTTTTTGTCTGCGCTAATAAAAGTGCGAAATTATGAGCTACCGTGAGACGCCATGATTACCTGAAAGGCCACCATCGCAGAAAGCCGCGACAAGTTTGAGAGCCCAAAAGGTCCCATCTGGAGTCGGACAATGTTTCGCCTCGCTGGCTTAGGAACGTTCTCACGATCGTGCTAAAAGGTCGAGACTACTCTTTTTGCCGATGTTTTGGACCCTGGACCCCCCTCCCCTTCGAATGGAGGAGGGGGGGGGGCTCCATTCGACCCTACTATAAATCCTCCAGCGTCTAAATTAGAAGTCATTATCCGCCGCCCGCCCTGCCCCTTTAGCATCTTCTGCCCACCCCACGTTGGTACCTGCTATTCGCATCCCGTTGAACTCTACACAATTCTCGCAGAATCCTAAAGCTCCAAGTATTCTCGTTAGTTCACGTGAGTCTACCTCGTACCCGTTTCCACCCGCTCGTCAAACGCAATGCGCCTAGTCTCGATTCGTGTTTTTCTCGAAAGCAAGATCTAAGTTAATCCCGTAATAGTCAATGTCAAGAGACTATTATTTTGACTATGCGCTAAGGCAAAGATTACCCTCTCAGACTAAATCTTTGAGGTAACAGCAACGCGCAACTCTCCTGTGCAAGTGCTCTCAGTATTACAACCCCCCTCCCCCTCTCACACACACACACACACACATTGTAAGCCTCTCAAGCTCTTTCGCGCGACCCTCGGGCAATATTGTTCGTTTGTTTGTACGGTGACCGTACCCACCAAGTCTTCACCCTTTAGCCGCTGAATCTCGTGTACGTCTAATGTGTATATAGTAGCTTGTTTTAACCTTGCAAATGAATATTAATTTACATATTAGTAAATTTATTTTCCTACCCGTCTTTCAACCTACATTTATTTAATAAGCACTCTGCTGGTATTATAAACCTCTCACGTGCATAGCCGTTCGACCTCAGCTGAGAAACGCAGGAAGGGTTAACTTTACCTTATTCTACAACAATGTATGTTTGTTCATAATTTTGGCTTTAATATTTTTACTCTCATAATTTATTTTAGATATGATAGTTTTAGTTTTTCTCATTCGATAAAATTGCATTAATTTAGCTTTGATTATTTTGGGGGGGAAAATATTTCAATCTTTCCTAATTTTCAAAGATTTTCTGATTTCTCACTAAGTTTACTGACGAGAACAATTTAATCATATCTTACTGTATTTTTTATTGTTTTATGATTTTAGAACCTGAAGATGGGCGATATATATATATATATATATATATATATATATATATATATATATATATATATATATATATGTATATATATATATATATATATATATATATATATATATATATATATATATATATATATATATATATATATATATATATATATATATATATATATATATATATATATATATATATATATATATATATATATATATATATATATATATATATATATATATGTCGTAGAATGACTCCCGACGATATACTATATATCACTATTCGTTGAGGGAACTTCCTTAATTATCTCTAGAGTGCGTTTTTACTGTCTGGCGGCCGATATTATGTATCTTCAAAATGCTTAAGAAGTGGAACTGAGCTCAAGGATAATAATATTGCTATCATTAATAAAATAGAGTTTTATTAATAATAACTATCAGCAAACACAAAAAACGGAAAATATTGACAAACAGAATGGAAAGGGTCGTGGAGACTCGGGCTAATCCAAGGATTTAAGGGATCAAAAAAGGTAAAACAAATATGGAGTTAAAGAGATGGGATGGTTCGATAAACCATTTAAAGCACAGGATAGAATTGACAAATAAGGGATCAATACTCAAAAGGTGACGCTTGGCTTACGTAACTTCATTAGGGTGCAGTGAAAGGTACTTGAAGGAATATTCGGTCCGCTGGCGAGTTCCAGCCGAAGGGGGGGGGATAAAAGGATCCCGACGAGGCGTCTTGGAAAGGAGAATCGTTACTCGACGAACGGCTTGAAGAACAATGGCTGTTCTACTTTGTTCTCTTCTGAACAAAGGGGGGAATGAGAACCGTCTCTTGTCTACGGGCTCAAGAACAATGGCTGTTCTAATGTTGTTCTCCTTGAACAACAGGGGGGGATGAGAACCGTTTCTTGGCGAAGGGCTCAAAACGAACAATGGCTGTTCTAATGCTGTTCTCCTTGAACAACAGGGGGAGGGATGAGAACCGTTTCTTGGCGAAGGGCTCAAAACGAACAATGGCTGTTCTAATGCTGTTCTCCTTGAACAACAGGGGGGGGATGAGAACCGTTTCTTGGCGAAGGGCTCAAAACGAACAATGGCTGTTCTAATGTTGTTCTCCCTTGAACAACAGGGGGGAGGGGAAGCCTTGGGGACTTGACGTCGGAAAGGCTCGAACCTTTGGCACTCAAGGAATATTGTCCTCCTTCTGGACAAGTGATGGTGAATCTCGAGGTCGAGGTCCCTTGGCGCACAAAGGGAGAGAGGGTCGTGGTGATGTTTCGCGACGAAAATCTGGATCTCCAATCTGATCTTAGTGGTAAAGTTTCCATATAAATAGCCAGGACATCTCCTTGGCGTGGGGGAAAATGGAATGAAAGCTTGGAGGGAACGCACAGCCGGGCCGGAGAAAAATGCCTTATCTGTTCATAAGCCTAACTCGATCTGGCGAGGTCGGCGTATGGGGGCGAACGGGGGGACGATAACCTCCTTGTTTAAACATTGGCATCCGGTAGCTGAGATAAGATTCCAAGCCTCGAATCGAAGATGCACGTGGGCAGCATCGTGGTTTTTAATAATATGGGATAGGAGTTGAAATTAACTCGTTCTATCACACCCCTCCATTCCAGGGGAAGTTGTCACTTCGAAAAAAAAAAGAGAGAGAAGGGACAACGATAGAGCTCCGTTGTGGGGAACTCGTTTTCTTGTACCAACCGTACCTTCCTGCACCTAACTAGTATTACCTCAATACATATGATTATTTTGATCTTTAGATTACAGGGGAAAATAACCTTTAATACAACTTAATCAAAGAAAAAAAAAGGGCATGGAACAATGAAATGATATAAACTTAGGACATACGGGACAAAATAATTTATACGTAAATTAATAAGAACAAATATATAGACATACAAAAAATTAGACATTGAGCGTTACAAAATTCAGACATATACATTAATTAATTATATTACAAAAGAATCTTAAATTAAGTCGTACAAGACGGTATATACCTACATGGAGATACTAATCCTATGAATACAATTATTCTACGCTATTCGGTAACGCATTTCTACTGAGGGCGTCAGCGACCTGGTTATCGGAACCTTTGATATAATTTATTTTAAATCGATACTCTTGCAAGAGTAAACTCCAGCGCATGATGCGGCCGTTTGAGTGTCTCAAATTCCTAATATAGGCTAACGGACGGTGGTCGGTTCCTATTCGAAATTCTTTACATATCAAGTACAGCTTGAATTTGTCTATGACCCAGATAATTGATAGAGCTATCTTTTCTCTAGTGGCATATCTCTTTCCGCGTGGTAATAATTGACGACTAGCATATGCAACTGGATGACTCGTTCTGTCATCCACGTATTGAAGAAGTACACCTCCAATGCCCTCGTTGATTACGTCGGTCTTAACCCCAAAGGATATTTCCGGGTTGGGCAACTTAAAAATGGGGGCAGAAATGAACTAACTTTTGAGCTGATTAAAATGGGAAACAGCGACATCATTCCAACGTAAACGATCGGAGAAATTCTTTTCCTGAAGGGGGCATAGGGGGGCCGAAATTGCAGCGAAATTCGGAACAAATCGCTGATAGGGAGAAGCTGATCCTAGGATCGATCTTAATGGCTTCTTTGTAATCGGGAGGGGCATGTCGGCGATTGCCTTATTCTTGTTCTCGTGGGGACCTGACTTGCTTTGTCCTATTTTGAAACCCAAATATTTGATGGTTTCGTGGGCAAACTGGCATTTGCTGGGGCCAATGGTGAGGCCATTTTCACGCAGTTGCTTGAAAAGAGCTAATAGGGTGGATAAATGGTGATTCCATTTAATTAGTTCTTGGAGCTGACTCTTCTGACGTGGTGTCAGCTGCGCGTCACTATCCAGGTCAGAGGGTTCCAAAGACTCGCCTGGTAGGGAATGAGGAGGGTAATCGGCATCAGGTTGGATGCACACTGTCTGGATTACCTTAAGGGACTCCGCGGGGCAATCCTCTTCAAGCGCCGATGCTTCCAGTTCTACGAAGGTATCTCCATGGGCGCGTTGGGGTTTCTTTTTTTCTTGGGGTCCAGGGACAGTCTCCGTGTCCTTGTCTGGGGCCTTATCACCTAAGGGTTTTAGTGAATCACACTCCTCTTTTGCCGTCCTAAAGTCCTGGTTAGGGGTCGCCGAGAAATCGGACGGTATCGGGGTTCTGATGGGGACGGGCTCCTGGGCTTCTTTCTTATCTCGGCCTTGAGGAAGGGCGGCCTGAAACACAGGGTCGAAACTTACTTGGGGGCTCTGTCCTATAAGTACGGAACAGAATTGTATGGGTGCTACAATGACTTCAGCCCAGCCATTATAATATTGACACTGCAGGTAACATCTAGCGACGGGGAATCGGTTCGCCCGCCCAAGTTGGTCATGTACCACCGCAAATTTTTCGTGGTTAGAGGCCACTGGGAGGAGTTCGTCGGACACGATGAAGCACGTACATCCTGTGTCCCTGACGAGAGTCGATACTCGGCAGTTGTCCACGCTGCCCTCCTCATATTTCAAAGTTCCCGCTGAACTTTTATCAAAAAAAAAATTTACCTGGTGGCCTGACGGATGGGGAGAAGTTTCTGCTTGGGTCTGCACCACCGGGGGAGCCGGGGTTGCATTAATCTGGTGAACTTGGTGGGCTGGTCCGCTTTTAAGCCTAGAATTTTGGGGGCAATTCCAGCTCATGTGGTTTTCTACACCACAGGTGAAGCATATTATTGGTCGCTTCGGGAAGAGAGATGGAGGAGAAGTCTTAACGGGAGGTTTGGAGTCCCGATGTTGGTTTTGGGGAAAGAAGTTTTGGGGTTTTACGGGGCTCGGAAACTTTGTCAGCTTTCCTGGGAAGGGGCGCGAATCCGTCCTTCTTTCTTCTCGTTGGATTTCTTTTTCTCGTTCTTCTCGTTGTATTTTTCCTTCTCGTTCTACTCGTTGGATTACTCTTCCCCGTTCCTCTCTTTCTCTTTCTTTTTCTACCTTTTTTCTTTGAACTTCTGCTTTAATCCGAGCTAATTCAATCTGAAGGTCAGCTAGTCTTATCCGTTCGTCTCTTTCTCTTTCTTCTCGTTGTATTTCTCTTTCTTCCTTTTTTCTTTGTATTTCTCTTTCTTCTCGTTGTATTTCTCTTTCTTCCTTTTTTCTTTGTATTTCTCTTTCTTCCTCTTTTCTTTGCTCCTCTAGAATGTACTCAGTTAGTTCTTTTCGGGAAAGTCCACAGGACTCTCCTTGCGCTTTAAAGATTTCAAACTGAGTCATCTTTGCACTTGGGGGCGCACTAGTCAACCAACTAAAATTCCTTGCAACAAGAATTATGCCTCTGTAGAATTAGCCTACCTAAATATGGGCACTGACCTATTCGTACTTGGTTTCTCAATCTAAATAACCACTGACTAAAATCACAAAAAAACACAAACAAATTATTATAACCGTTCCTTGAGCTACTCCAGCTTCTTAAGTTTAAAAAAAAAGGGGATAGCAATCGTTAAAACAAAAGGGAACTACTATATTCTATTATTATAACGAATAACACTATGCTTTACTCGACTGAGACCAGTGTTTGCAAAGATATAGCGTTAAACCTTACACACCTGATACCAAATTAAATGTATATATATATATGTCGTAGAATGACTCCCGACGATATACCATATATCACTATTCGTTGAGGGAACTTCCTTAATTATCTCTAGAGTGCGTTTTTCTGTCGGGCGGCCGATATTATGTATCTTCAAAATGCTTAAGAAGTGGAACTGAGCTCAAGGATAATAATATTGCTATCATTAATAAAATAGAGTTTTATTAATAATAACTATCAGCAAACACAAAAAACGGAAAATATTGACAAACAGAATGGAAAGGGTCGTGGAGACTCGGGCTAATCCAAGGATTTAAGGGATCAAAAAAGGTAAAACAAATATGGAGTTAAAGAGATGGGATGGTTCGATAAACCATTTAAAGCACAGGATAGAATTGACAAATAAGGGATCAATACTCAAAAGGTGACGCTTGGCTTACGTAACTTCATTAGGGTGCAGTGAAAGGTACTTGAAGGAATATTCGGTCCGCTGGCGAGTTCCAGCCGAAGGAAGGGGGATAAAAGGATCCCGACGAGGCGTCTTGGAAAGGAGAACCATTACTCGACGAACGGCTTGAAGAACAATGGCTGTTCTACTTTGTTCTCTTCTGAACAAAGGGGGGAATGAGAACCGTCTCTTGTCTACGGGCTCAAGAACAATGGCTGTTCTAATGTTGTTCTCCTTGAACAACAGGGGGGGATGAGAACCGTTTCTTGGCGAAGGGCTCAAAACGAACAATGGCTGTTCTAATGCTGTTCTCCTTGAACAACAGGGGGGGGGGATGAGAACCGTTTCTTGGCGAAGGGCTCAAAACGAACAATGGCTGTTCTAATGCTGTTCTCCTTGAACAACAGGGGGGGGATGAGAACCGTTTCTTGGCGAAGGGCTCAAAACGAACAATGGCTGTTCTAATGTTGTTCTCCCTTGAACAACAGGGTGGGGGAAGCCTTGGGGACTTGACGTCGGAAAGGCTCGAACCTTTGGCACTCAAGGAATATTGTCCTCCTCCTGGACAAGTGATGGTGAATCTCGAGGTCGAGGTCCCTTGGCGCACAAAGGGAGAGAGGGTCGTGGTGATGTTTCGCGACGAAAATCTGGATCTCCAATCTGATCTTAGTGGTAAAGTTTCCATATAAATAGCCAGGACATCTCCTTGGCGTGGGGGAAAATGGAGTGAAAGCTTGGAGGGAACGCACAGCCGGGCCGGAGAAAAATGCCTTATCTGTTCATAAGCCTAACTCGATCTGGCGAGGTCGGCGTATGGGGGCGAACGGGGGGACGATAACCTCCTTGTTTAAACATTGGCATCCGGTAGCTGAGATAAGATTCCAAGCCTCGAATCGAAGATGCACGTGGGCAGCATCGTGGTTTTTAATAATATGGGATAGGAGTTGAAATTAACTCGTTCTATCACAATATATATATATATATATATATATATATATATATATATATATACAGCTTTTGTTAAAGCCCATAGTATATTTCGCCTTTACTAATTTTCTTTGGAAGCTTTCTATTTTTCTTATTATCTTTTATGAACGCAGCATATTCCTTATTATGTTTGGGTCAAGGTTAGGGGGTGACATTGTAGGATGGTAGTATACATTTTTTTATAACGATGGCGATGGTCTGAAAGATAGGCACATTAAATGAAATAATAAAACCCTAAATTTCTTCAAAATATAATATTAGGTCCACGGAAGAATTTAGAGATATACTCCACTCTACAAGACCGACAAGACTAATAGCATCTCTTAACGTGGAAAGCCTATTTACTAATGTGCCTATCTCTCAGAGCATTGACATCATTATACAAAATGTATACCACCATCCTGCAATGTCTCCTACAAATGCAGCTGCCTTTGCCAGATTAGAAAGAAATAAGAACATATCTCAAAACCATACAGAAATTACAAAAGGAATTTTTTATTCAATAGTGAATAATATGAATAAGAGTTTACATTATTTTCGAAAACGATTTAAAACAGCCCTTAAATCATTAAAAATAGACAAGGATTTGCGTATCACAAAAGCTGATAAATCCAACATGTTTGTAATAACAAATAAAGTATTGTATTTAGAAAAGATGGACACTTTGTTATCTGATGCTACTACACACGTACCATTAAGAAGCGATCCCTTAGATGATCTAATTAAGAATTTTAATAGATATAAAAAATATTTAAAAAAAACACAAATCAATTATTGAATCAGTCTCTTCTACTGGTTCATCATTACCTTATTTGTATGGCCTAATAAAAACCGATAAACCTGGCAATCCAATAAGACCAATCATCAGTGCAACTGGGTCAATCCGATATAAACTATCAAAATATTTAGTAAATTTACTTTTTCCGATCTTAGGATCCATATCTCCCTAACATATAAAATATTCAGTGGATCTTTGCCGTAAGTTAGACACTATAAATGTAACATCAAACCTGAGATTAGTCAGTTTTTATGTTACCTCATTATTCATAAAGTGCCCGTTGATGCCTTATTGGGTTTCCTAGCTGATATTCTTAATTCTTATGATTTGCCTTTACCGTCCAACTCGATCATTCAACTCATTTGTTTTATGCATTAAAAAATGTAAATTTAATTTCAATGATAAGTTCTGCGAGCAAGTGTTTGGCATGGCTATGGGTAATCCCTTATCTTCCTTATTGACAAAAATATATATGGAATATTTTGAAATGAGGCTGATTCTACCGGTTTGGTCCACTAAAATTGTTTGGTACCGCTATGTAGACGATGTCCTGGGAATTCTAAAGGAAGATTTTTACCTCGATGGTTTTCTTTTATTTATTAATTCATTAGCTCCATCAATTAAATTTAATTTAAAAAAAGAAGAAAATAATAGCCTTCTTTGCCTAGATGTTCTAATAATTAGACAACCAGACAAGTTTACGTTTTCTATTTTCAAGAAAACGACAAATAATTTATCCTATGTCCATTTTTATTCAGGTTATTCTAAAAATATTAAAACATCAGTATTTTCTTCCATGTATCTTAGGGCACTCAGAATATGTAGCCCTGAATATAGAGACCAAGAATTTACAAAAATTGAAGAGATTGCCTTCAATCTGTGCTACTCGAAATTTTTTGGGGAAAAACTGCAGGTATAAAGCTAAAAAAAACATTCTATAACCGCAAGTTAAGGAAAACAGAACCTTTACACAACCTATTACTTTGATAATTTCTTGTATGTAGTACCGCTGTTAAAACAACTTGATATAAATGTAATTTTTAAATACAATTATACATTAAAAATATGTTAATAAAACACAGTCCAAGGAACAATAATAATGTAATATATAATATACCTTGTTGGATTGTAATTTATTCTATGTAGGCCAAACTTCTAAAAATATCTCTGTCGAATTAAGCAACATCAAAATTGAGTATCAAAGGGATATACAAATAATGCTTTAGCCATCTAAAGGCTTAAGATGGGTCACCAGATTAACTGGTCAAAAGCTGATACCATAATGCATATAATTTATTTTTTTTATTAGCATAAATATTTTTGAATCTTTCCTAATCTCCAGCACAAAGGAACGAAATGTAAATATTAGCCCTGGTTAGTTTTCCTTAGATCCAGTCCTATCTTTCTTTCTCGAATCAAACTTATCAGAGGTCATTAAAAATCTGACCTTATAGGTCAAACATTACTTTGTATAAATACAGTGTCTCTCTATTTCATATACCATTGTGAGTTAGAAAATGTTATTAAGATAACGAAAGTACTAGTTCCAATCAATCTTTCTTTTACCCTACGTGGTACAACCAAATATTTATACTTATTCACGTAATTTTTACCCATCTATATACATATAAGCAGGAAAGAAACCAGTGATAGGATCAATTTATTCGTAAAACCAGGATTCGACGAAAACCTGGTTTGTTTCTCCACATGCCAAATGAAAACCATTCAATTGACATTGATAATGCCAAAATAATTTATAATTCTCACAATTATATACATAGGCGTCTAATTGAATCGGCGCTTATAAAAGAAATTCCAAACTTTAATACTTCCGATGGTTAATTCAACACTAATCCTTTGATATGTAATAAATTTATACTTTCTTTACTAAAAGATGCCACTGCTTCCTCATACCACCCCTCCCTAATCAGATTCCGACTTGCAAATTTGTGTGTCCAGAAGTTTTGCATCTCATTTGTCTTTCATTAGTCTTCCAGCGATTGACGATGACGGAGGTTTCCGTCGAAACCTGGTTTCGCGAATAAATTGATCCTATCACTGTGGTTTCTTCCCTGAATTTACATGTACGTTACTGCACTTCTTTGGATATATATATATATATATATATACATATTATTTGTTGAAGTTGAGGGCGACGGCTGCTTAGTTGAACTTGCGCTGCAGCCTTTAATTAACCTTTTCAAAGGCTTTCTTTACAGAAAGCATAAGGTGACTAAAAATATTGTCAAGTGGCATTTTTTTTATTAGCCATGACGTTATTCGACCTTTTAACGAGTAATGTTCTTATCAAAATGTGAAAAATAAAATTAATTCAAAGGAAAAGAGAAGTGGGAGACAAATAACAGCAACAAATATAATAAGAGACAACAGAGAGGACTTAGTCGTGGGACCTACAGCTTAACGTGGAATCCAAACCAGCGTGTTTAACTTGTATCTATTCTAGATCGCTGCTGTTTTTCGTGACCCATGTCCCACATATCTACTGTGAGTCTCGTTGAGAAATGTTGTATTTAATGAAGAATTGTTCCTGAAACCTAAGAGAAGTAAGAGGTTTGCAAATGGATGCTAGTATGACTGGAGATCAGGCTAATCTCTACCCATTGTAGGTAGTTATAGTTAGCGTGATGAAGTTAAAAGTTTGTTTCGCGTGAGAATCACGCCTTTCTGTATTTGTATATAGGTCTATTTGTATCCTTTTCAGTGTAGAGTTTGTTTATTTAAGGCCTTCAAACCGTTATTAGCAATTATTATTACTAAAACTGTTGTAAGATCTCTCTAGCTTCTCTTTTCTCTTCATATTTTGTTTGGAATTTGTGATGTTTCACTTATCTAATTAATCTTAGTCGTTGCCAAGTATTCTTCTCCTTCTCTAGGTATAGATATCTTATGCTTCCTCTTCTCTTCTTTCATCAATCTTTAGGAAACTTGGGAATACTCTGTAAATTCTCTATCATTCTATTTGGACAATTTGGTTAATTAAATCATTTTCTATTTCGTCCTGTCTTTCACATGACTTTCATGAATCTTTTTGCAATTATTCTGTCAAGTGGCTTTATTTTCGCCTTACGATGAAGGTCTCGTTGTATTCTTAGTTCTCCTGTTCTAATGTTTGTTATTATGTGCAGAGCTTCTTCTGTATGTACCCTTTAGTCTTATTAAGTTCCTCTTCGAGATCGTGTACATAACTATAGTTGGATAAATAATCGCGGATTTTTATTATGCTTCTGTTTCTTAACTTGTATAGTAATTCCAGTCCGCTTTCCCTTGATTTACACTCTCAATAACGTTCTTTTTGTAACCTGATGTCGGAATGGTCAGCATAAATACCATATACTCTTTGTCGCTTCTGTAGTGCTCTCCTTCTACGAATATATCTGATAGGATCCTCCTGTACATGGGTACAATCTTATATTTATCTGGATTGGTTTAGTTTTCCATTTTTCGTTCTATTTATTGATAATCTATTGATAATTTTGGCGTCATTCTAGCTTGCATAGATCCGTTCCTGTAAGGGAAACTATCAGCCCTTATTTCTGGCTGGTGTCATATCAGTGGTGTAGATTGAATAGAGAAAGGGATTGGTTCAGACATCCGCTATGCAACAAACTGGCAGCGAGCTCGAATTTCTCTCCCTGGTGACGTCCTATTTCGATATACGCTCCTCTCTCCATTACATAATCGTATTATATCTTTTCGATTTTGTTGTTCATTCTAAGACTGCGTATTTTGAATTGCATACCCCTCTGCCAAACTTTGTCGAAGGCCCTGAACACGTCCCGATAGACGATATCTACGCTTATTTTCTTCTCTGCTTTAGCAATCATCTCTATTATAACGCTTAGGAAAATCTCTGTACTTATGTTTTTCCTGAAGCCAAATTGTCAGCTGGGTATTTAGACAGTCTGTTGTTGATTATCCTTTCAAATACTCTACCGAAAAAATCTAAAATCGAGAAGGCGCGGTAGTTACTCATATGATATGCGTGTTTTTCTGCCTTGAGGATGAATATCATCCTTGCTAATTTCAGTTCATTCGAAAAATATCCCGTGTTCAAGCACGCATTGAATATGTTTTATTCTCTCTCCATTATGTTCATGGGAATTTCAAAGTAATAGAACCTAATGAGTTGCCGATCTGTCGGGAGTTCTTTGGCATAAGCTTTTTATCGTACCTTTAACTGCTCCTATTGTAATGACCACATCTGTTCTATCATTGTTCTCTCTTCTTTCTTTGGCAAAGTGGAAAGGGTATGCAGTACAATTTTGGTCACCATATTATGGGAAGCATATTGATTTGCTTGAGTCTGTGCAGAGAAGGATGACAAAGATGATTGGTGGGCTAAGGAACTTACCTTATGGTGAAAAAATCAGAAAACTAAATCTACATACAT
This sequence comes from Ceratothoa steindachneri, assembly GCA_963969495.1. Classification (NCBI taxonomy): domain Eukaryota; kingdom Metazoa; phylum Arthropoda; class Malacostraca; order Isopoda; family Cymothoidae; genus Ceratothoa; species Ceratothoa steindachneri. The sequence goes on along the minus strand of OZ018317.1, from coordinate 65,540,426 downwards.
TGGAAAGGAGAAGAGTCAGAGGGGAATTGATTGGAGTCTTCAAATGGATAAAAGGATATAATAAAGGGGATCTGGGTAAGGTTCTTATACTTAGTGAACATGACAGGACACGTAGCAATGGGTTTAAGCTTGATAAGTATAGGTTTAGGAAGGAGATTGGGAGGAATTGGTTTAAAAATCGTGTGGTAGATGAATGGAATAGGCTCACTAGACATGTGATAGAAGCCTCCTCTCTGGGTAGTTTTAAGAATAGATTAGATAAATATATGGATGAAGCTGCTAGATGGGACTGACTTTTTTTATGTACATATGTATATATTTTTCTAAGGAGTGGGGAGATTATATTTTGCGGTTGCATGAATGGACATAATCCTCTGGATGCATTTTATGTATATTGTAGATTAGATCTGACGAACTCCTGTAAAGGGTGACAATGTTGATGACTTTTCTCTGGTAAGAAATCTTTTGTGCGTTGACTGGAACAGGAGCTGCCAAGTGTAGGCCATAAATGGTCTTTTGCAGTCTCCTTCTTTTCTTATGTTCTTATGTATGTTCTATCGATTTATGCATTTAATTCGTCCACGATTTGTTGTTCGAATTCAATTACTTAGTTCTCGTCTTCTTCTTCGCTGATTTCGAACACATTTTTCTAGTGCTCTCTGAACAATGTCTATTTCTGCCTCATCTTCTAAAATGTTGTTCCCTGCGTCCTAAATTGTTATTATATCACTTACTGTCCGTGGCTTTAATCTGTTATTATTTTTTTTTTAATTTCCTTGGTTATGTTTATACATCTATTTTCTCGATGTGTTGATCCTGTTTTTCTTTTTGGGGGGAAATTTGTACATTAGTTCTCTTTCCTGTCTCCTGGGAGCTTTGTTTGACTCACTTGATGGACCGAATCTTCTTATATTTTCTGTCAGTTTGGTGTTCTCCTATCTCAATGCCACTATTTCTGGTGCCCATCTGAATTGTTGGATTCTTTGGAACGATTTAATGGAGATGCCTTCCTTCTCTGCCCTTTTAATTTCTTCTCTAATTCTATGTAATTCTTCGTTTTTTTCCTTAAAGTGGCTTCCTTGAGCCAGTCGAATGCGTAGTCTGAAGTACTTCTTTTTACTTATCCCAATTCGCTATGTGGTATGCTTTACACTTCTTCGAAGGGATGTAAATAGGTTGCTTGTTTATATGCATAGAAGATTTAAAGGGCAGATTGAAGTTAGCCAGGCAGTTGTCCGATTTTATAGCAGATTCTTCTCTTATGTATGTAAGGAAGTTATGTCCTAGTTCTTAAAGGAACCGTTTGTTGATGATCGTATTAAGTTGTTTTCCGACTCTTTTTGTAGATCTATACCCGGATGCCCCGCAATAGGCATTTGAATCTTCTTATCAAATTGTCTGCATCTGATTGATAAATAGGTTAGTTAAGTTTTGCACAGGTAATTATCGACGCCTAGGTGGCTGGTATCTTGTTGCTTCTCTAGCCAAATAGGCATCTTCCATTCCTTGTACTGTTTTGAAATGAAATCCTTGCCTAATAGCTATTGCATTTCAGTCGTGTGTGTGTCCTGAAGGATTTGTAGCTATAACTCTATAGTTCAATATCTTTATTTCTCGTTTTCTAGGTTTCTTCCTTGTTCTAATATTAGTATAACATCTGGGTCAATATTTATGAATAAGTTTCCGTACCTAATTTCCGTGTCTTTCCATCCGCATGTGTTAATTTGTAGTATTTTGAATTTCTTAATTTCTTTCCAATGCTAGGTCGAGGGGGTGAATCTTTGACAGGGATGCGATAAATTGTAGTCTCGTACTTAAAAATAACGTTTATGTTCAGAGGCCTAATTAAACGAGGTAATTTAATGAAAAAATGGTTATAGGGTAAAACTAATAGTTTTTTGACCTGAAACTTAGGAATATTAACATTAGTTTGATAATAGGAACGCTTGGCTTACTTATAACAATTTGTTTGATGATATTATGGTGTTAGAATAAAAATGTATATAGAAGTCTATGGCTGTGGGTTTTCTTTATATTTCATATTTGAAAAAATGGTTTGTCCGATGAATTAGAATATCTAGGAAAGGGACTGTGCTATCTTTTTCAACTTCTGAAGTAAATTTAATTGAGGGCGCTAAGGTTTTAATTTTAGTAAGAAACGTATTAATATTTAAATTATTAGGCCAAAGGCAAATGATATCATCAACATATCGCATCCAAGCTATAGGGGTTTCATTAATTTGGGGAAGAATTCTTGATTCGAAGAATTCCATGTATAGGTTGGCGAGTACAGGAGACAAACAATTCCCCATTGCCATTCCAAAGGTTTAGCGATAAAAATTTGCCATTAAAGGTAAATTTGCAATTGTTGATGTAAAGAACAATGAGTTTAATGAGGGTAGAAGCCGGTATAGGGAGAGCAACTGTGAGTGTATCTGCATAACTTTAACTCACATGCACATTTTTTATTATATATATATATATATATATATATATATATATATATATATATATATATATATATATATATATATATATATATATATATATATATATTCGCACGTGGTACTTTAGACAATGTAAACACTAAAAGTCTGCCATGTTCGGTCCTTAGGCCGGCTGAAAAAGTAGGAGGGTTGGCTTAGGAGTGCAGATACCTCAGCCATAAAACCACAAACGGGTATAAATATCATTAGAGGTTGTACGCACCCAAATCTCATAATAATAATAATAATAATAAACTTCAACGCTCTTAAAATGTCATGATGAAAACTCAGAAATAGTACTAAGTTAAAGATAAAAAACAAGTTCTCTCGAAGCCTCAAGTTGATTTTTGTACAATATATTAAAATTATCATTAATATTAACAATGTTTGTGTGTGTGTGTCATTCCCGTAGAGTTATTCTGAATAGAGCACCCAGAGATGCTGATAAACTTTGCATCCGTAAGATATAGTTTCCATTTATCGTCGTAGTTTGTTTTGTTTTTTTCATTTAAGCGACACTCAGTGCCTGTATCTGCAGCACAAAAGTTTTATTTCGACAGTGGTTAATAAAATGGTGAAGTTAGGTAATCCGCAAGAACCCAGGACCTTTAACCCTCCTCGGATTAGAAAGATATTTCTGGTTTTTAGATAAAAAAAAGGATATTTAAAAATTCTCGAGTCAAGAGCGAGATATCCCGGGACTTACGCGTGGCAGCAAATATGTAGCTTTCATTTTTGATAATTGCAAGGATTAAAATTAAACGAAATTCGATCCCTTATGAGGATTGGTGAAGGCTAGAATTGTTGTTAAATTAGAATGAATTAGTCCGATCATGAAGGCGGATCAAATTTCTGGTGGAAGGGAAAAAGGCTTATCATCTTTCGGTGATGGCGAAAGATTCCAAACACAACTCATTGTGTAAATATTCGGGCAGAATTTTTATTGGGCGAGATCGGTTACTTATTGGGCAAGAATTGGTTACTTATTGTGTATATTTCGTTACTTATTGGGCAAGAATTTGTTTATTATTGGACAATAATTGGTTATTTATCGTGCAATAATATAATGGATCACATAGTGCCTAAAAATGTCATTTATTAGGCGAATATTGTCCGTTGTTGGGCAAAAAACGGATACTGATTGAGCGAGACTTGGTAACTAAAAGGGAGAAATTTGGCAATTTATTGGGACAGAATTTTATCCTCATTGGCAAAATTCTGTTTCTTATCAAGGCCTAATTTATCATTTATTAGTGAAAGAAGGGAAAAATTATTTGATTAGATTCATTACTTAACGAGAGAGAATAAGTCACTTATTGGTCCAAAATCGTCTACTCATTAGGCAAGAACTAGTCACATAATGGAATAGTCTTGTCAATTATTGGGAGAGAATCTGCTACCTATTTGGCAGAATTAAATGCTTATTGGATAACAATCTTTCCCTTATTGGGCAAAAGTTTTCACTTAGTTGGAAGAATTAATCACTTATGGACGATAATCTTTCCTTTATTGGGCGAGATCTTTTCAGTAATTGGGTGAGAAGCTTTCACTTAGTGAGGGAGAATCTAGCACTTATTAGAGCAGAATCTCTAACTTACTGGCCGAGAACTGTTCAATTATTGGGCAACAAAGGACTTGTCACTTATTGGGTGAGGTCTTGGTATTGGTAGAATTTGTCACGGTGGGATTTCCTCCTCTTCCCCTCTCTTGCCCGCACTCACTCTTTCACATCATCTCTTTCACCCTCTTAAGGAGAGTGACGTCACGCGCCTTCAACAATTCCACCACCGAAGAACCCATGGCCTCATCCCTGCCAGCCATATTTCATGGCACATAGGACGTATACATACAAAATGTATACAAAAACCACCGTCTGCAACTAATTTAGAGATAAATTTATTCTATTGTTTTAATTACATCAGGTTGGAACGAAAGTATTGTCCGATTTTAGGGTATGTATCAAAACTGAAAGAACATGACTATGGAAATATATAAATATAAACATAACCTCCATTGCTTCAAAAAACCTCATTCCATCTGTCAACAAACTTATAAATGTCATATTGTAAAATTGGTTAGGTTTTGATACAAAATATGAATCTAGCTTGTTTTCAATCTCTTCTCTAGAAGTCAGCATAAGACTGTCTAAATGGTTATGTAATCCCGTAAAGAAGTGATAATAAGAAAGAAACAAGGGCAGGAGAATATGGAAGATGAAGCAATATATCCCAACGGAGCTCCTCCAAGAGATCTTTCGTCATTCGAGCTGTGTGAGGTCGGCCATTATCGTGATAGAGGATGACACCCATTCTGTTGACTAAGGAGAGTTGACTTTGGCTCAAAGCGGCTTCGTTTAATTGTTGTCTAACATTTCTTAATTGTCAATTCCTTCAATATCCCACCATACAATCAACATGATTTCTTTTTAAATAAAGTCCTCCAATTGGTTTTTGAGAAATTATGCTTCCTCGACTGCCCCACAACGGCAGCGTTTAGCGTCGTGCGAAAGGATCGACGTCTCATTACCAGTAAAAAGCCTGCCCAAAAATTGTATCTGAAGGTGTGGTGAAAGCAATGACTCACAGCAAGCAGCTCGCTGCTGCATATTTGACATGAAAATTTCGTGCAGTCTCTTATTTCAATCACTGGAACCTTTCCAAATCTTTTTCGTTGGCAGAGGACAGGCGTATAGGTTGAAGCCTGATTTGCTGTGAAAACAGCTTCCAACTCTTCGGAATCAAGTATTTTAGGGACGATCTTTCTTTGGTACGTCTTTTAGACAGAAATCCCAACTTCGAAAACGCGAAAACCACCTCCTGCAATGTTTTTCATTTACTTTATAATCCTTATAAGTGCTCTGAATGGAGTTTTCCGCTGTACTAACTTTCACACCTTTATGAAACTCGTAAAGTAAAACATGTCTAATGCGTTCTATAGATGAGAGGACATAGGGGTGAATCCTGAAGAGGATAAGCAATATTTTATAATATGAAAGAAAAAAATGGATAAATTACTCACTGTAGCATTCCTAAAGCAGAGAAAGAGGTACAAGCTTAATAAATACTATCTAAAACATTTCTTCTAGATGCTCGGACATTAATTTCGTTCCAACCCGAGATAATAATTAAAGTTAGAGTGCGTATATGCTTGTAGCACCTTTCTTTCCCAGCAGAGCAGAATAAATCAGCCATAACTTTATTCAAAATACACCAGAAATATAAGGCAAACAAGGTCTGCTGACCAAAGGTCGCGTGCTCTCAGTTATTCAGATTTATGACCTTACGACCTTCAAAACTTTCAATAATTCCCGGATTAACCTTGGGAGGACCTTGGCAATTATATCATTCAAAAGAAAATGTAAAAGAACATAAGGGTTTCAAATTTCGTTAGAATCGGCCGAATAGTTACAATGTTATTAACGCCCCCCCCCATAAAAAAAGCAAAACGGGGACCGACCGACCAACATAATGAGATGTCGAGTCGCCTAAGATTTGCATCAGTTTGCATCAGTCAAACTTGATGCGGACTGTGGCTGAGTGGTTAGTGTGGTGTACCTAAAAACAAGGAACGCTTGAGGGCACATGTTCTAATTCCAACTTTTCATTGAAATATATATATATATATATATATATATATATATATATTATGTATAACTTTCATAATTATGATTGCTCTTTTGCAAATAATTCTCTCTCTCGAAATATATATATATATATATATATATATATATATATATATATATATATATATATATATATACACACAAAGGAATCAACTACAGGATCTGCGGGTGATAATACAACCACCACAGGGCTATGCCATTTTTATTTTCTGTCTTTCAAATATAATTTGAAGACAGAAAGAAAGATGCAGAAACCTGCTGTAGCTGACTATAAATACATATAGTACAAGAGAAGATAAGAATTGGACGCGAATGAGCAAATGAGACAAGAAACCGGAGTTTTTTAAAGGCAAGAGAGAGGGACATTAGAAGAATCCAGAATCAAAGGGAGCAGAGGGCGGCACAGTGAAGGCGATCCTTTACCGAGAAGATAGAAATAACGCCAGGATCGCCCTCACTGTAAAGGGTCGCATTCACTGTGCCGCCCTCTGCTCCCTTTGATTCTGGATTCTTCTAATGTCCCTCTCTCTTGCCTTTAAAAAACTCCAGTTTCTTGTCTCATTTGCTCATTCGCGTCCAATTCTTATTTTCTCTTATATATATATATATATATATATATATATATATATATATATATATATATATATATATATATATATATAAGAGAAAGAAGAATTGGACGCGAATGAGCAAATGAGACCAGAAACCCGATTTTTGTTTTGTTTTTTTAAAGGCAAGAGAGAGGGACATTAGAAGAATCCAGAATCAAAGGGAGCAGAGGGCGGCACAGTGAAGGCGATCCTTTACCGAGAAGATAGAAATAACGCCAGGATCGCCCTCACTGTAAAGGGTCGCATTCACTGTGCCGCCCTCTGCTCCCTTTGATTCTGGATTCTTCTAATGTCCCTCTCTCTTGCCTTTAAAAAACTCCAGTTTCTTGTCTCATTTGCTCATTCGCGTCCAATTCTTATTTTCTCTTATATATATATATATATATATATATATATATATATATATATATATATATATATATATATATATATATATATATATATATATGCAGCAAAGTTAATCCAATTAATCAGTAAATAAATAAATAGAGTAGTCTCCCTTTTTCACCTCTGGCGCCAGTCATAAAAAACGAATCCTTGTCAGTTTACTGCCTTGTGTAATTTAATCTCCTAAGAGGGTTTGACTGTCTATTTTGCTCAGGTAAAAAGACAAATAATCTTTGTTATTTATGTTGCTCTTAATATCAATTTTTGACTATCCTTTTAGTTTGCTAAACCTGTGGCTCTTGGAAGTATCTTGCATAGGTTGGGATCATTTGGTTTTTAAATCAATCGAGAGTTGTTTCTACTTCTGGTCTTCTCTAATGTGTGTGTTTGTGTGTGAGGGAGGGAGGGAGAAGTGGGTAACTTTTTCATCGAGATATTTCGGATTCACGTTTTGGCGGATTATTTTTGCACCGAAGCGGCGTAGAAATTTATAGAGTGCGTCCTTAATGATACGAAGATCTGGTGAGGTTGTGACGTAATGAGCGCAGTTGAAGATAAAGAGGCTTTGATGCAGCTCTCGCTTCCAACGGCGAGACCAATTTTTTTAAAAAACGTCTCCGCAGATCAATACACAAAAATAGGTTGCATAAACAGACTGGTTTATATCCAATGGTTAGTTTCAGGTGGCGGATCTCGGAGTGGATACGGGGTGACGATATACATATTGAACACAATATTAAAATTCAGCACGCCCAGGTTTGAGCCTATATCCTCGGTACGCCTGTACTAGCCAAGTTGTCTTCATCTGCATATTTGTGTCGCCCATAAATGATTAGAGAATCGTAAGATTTTTTCCTAACACTTTTGATGATCTAATAGATACCTATCACTTTCTAACCACAACAAAAAACGAAGTTTAATTTACTCTTCTCTATGTTCTGGCGTTAAACGTCACAACACGACACAACTGTAATTCATTCATATTCATCATTCCAAATCAATCACAGCTGCAGAGAAGCAAATCTCAGTATATTTACCTCCATTTTCGACTGCTGCCTCACAGAGATAGTGACCCAACAGTATTTATTAAGCTTTGGAGGTCTGTTGCTTCGGTTTATAGGTCGGCAATTTCAGTTTGGAAGTCTTTTGTTTCGTTTTGGAAGTCGGCTGCTTCAATTTAGGTTATTTTACATCGGTTCCGAGGTTTCATGTTTTGATATGTAGATTTATTTCTTCATGTTAAAGGTCTATTGCTTTGGCTTATAGGTCGGTTTCATAGGTTCCGATGTTTGGTTTTGCGAGCTCTGTTATTTCAATTGAAGTGTCTGTTGGTTTATTTTGAGGGTCTGCTTCTTTAACTTAGGTATGTTGTTTAATTTAAAGATCAGATGTATCACTGCATGAATATATTACTTTACTATTTCTTTGGTTTAGAGTTTTGTTGCTTTGGTTAAAAGCCTGTTTCTTTAGGTGGACGATATGTGGCTTCAGTTCCTATATGTTGTTTCCTGCCGCAGGTATGTTGCTTGCGGCCAGATTTCGTTCGACTAAGGTATGGGGTCTAATCCCTCAGTTTGGAGTATATTTGCTTTAGTTAAGAGGCCTGCTGCCTTAGTTTGAAGTTATGTTACCTATGTTAAGAGCGATCTGTTTCTTTAGGTCAGAGACCTGCTACTTCGCTCGTGATGCCTGGGGCTTAAGGCCTAAGGCTTCATTTTGGGTTAGTCGCTTTAATTTCAAGTCTTATTGCCTTCGGCTGGAGCTTTATTTGCTTAGTTCGGATTTCTGTTCCTTCAGTTTCGATATATGTGGTTTCAGTTCGGTGGTCTATTTTTTTTCGGGAGTCTTTTGCTTTGGTTTAGAGGCATGTTGCTTTAGTTCGGAGGTCTGTTTCTTTAGTTCAGAAATTATGTGATTTAGGTTGGAGATCTCATGGTTCAGCTTAAGCGTCTGTTGCTTCAGTTCGGAGGCCTAATGTGTCAATTTTGGACTCTTTTTTTATTTTAATTCTTAGGTCTCTGCTTTATATTAAGGCTTATCAGTCTTAGTTTGAAAGGATAGTTTCTTTACTTCCAAGTTATATTACTTCAATTGGGAAGTCTGCTACTCAAATTCAGAACCTTGTTTCTTCAGTGAGGAGGTCTGTTGCTTTAGTTCTGAGGTCTATTGACTAACTTAGCGGTGCTAATGCTTCATTGTGGAGGTTCTTTTCTTCAGATCGAGGTCTTTTAGGTTTTTAGGGGTCTATTTCTTAAGTTCTTAGATAATTTGTTTAGCTCAAAGATTTGTCACGACATTTCGGCTTTCTATTGTTTAAGGTTGAAGATCTGTTGCTTTAGTTTTCATGTCTATTTCTTCAGCTTGGGCCTCAGTTTAGCAATAAAACCTGTTACTTCGGATATGAGTTCCATTGCTCCAGTTAGTAGATCTATTCCTTCTGTTTGGATATCTGGTTTCTCAGTCCTAAAGTCTGAAGTTCATTTCTCGAGTCAGTTTCTTTATTTCGGTAGTCTATTCTTTAGTTAAAAGTCTGTTTCTTTAGTTTGGAAGTAATTTTTTTAAGTTTGAAGTGTATTTGCTTTGGGGCAGAGATCATATCCTTCCCAATGCCTGTTATTTCAGTTCGAAGTCTGTTCTCTTATCTCAAAGTCTTTTGATTCTTTTTTGGTGTTCTAAAGCATTCATTCTGAGATCAGTTGGTTCAAAACTTAAGTCTAATGAATAATTTTGCAGTTCTATTTCTGTTGCCTAGCGGTTCATTCTTGATTCTAAGGCTCATGCCTCTGTTTTTAGGTATGTTTATTCAGTTCTGCGATTACTTACTCGGTAATTGAGGTCTGTTGCTTCAGTTTGCAGATCTGTTTCTTCACTTTGAACATCTACAGCTTCAGTTCAGATTGTTTAGGCTACAGTTTGGGGATATACATTTTTTTACTTTTCGTGTATGTTATTTTAGTTTAAGTTGCCGTTACTTAGTTTGGAGTTAATTTCTTTCACGAAATCTGTTGATTCAGTTCAGAAATCTGTTTAATTAATTTCATAGGCCTTTTGCTTCAGTTTGGCGTTCTGTAGTCTTCATTGGGTGATCTTTAACTTGGCTTCTGATGTTTGTTGATTATGTTCGTGGTTCTAATGTTTCAGTTTGGCAGTTCATTGCTTCGGATTTTATATTTGTTGTTTATTTCCGAATGTCTGTTACTCCAGATCTGAATAATTTCTATTTTTGTACGCAGGATGTTCAATATATAGGAGGCCTCAATGAAAATTACAATTTTTTTAGTCATTTTCCCCCTCCCTCAAATTACATATACATTAATGAAGAAAACATGTTCGGGTTTGTATCTCAACTACAGAATTGCTGAGAACAACTATATAATTTTATGAGGATAAAATTTGTGCACATTAAATTTGCATTGAAGTCCCATAATTAATGGACATAATGCCTGCAAAGGTATAATAATTGTCCAAAGTTATTTTAATATATCCGAAATGGTTGTACAAGTGTGCTTAAAGACTAGACATATAGAAAATATCACAATGATCTCCTCGTTCACCAGACCTTAGTTAGCCCCCTTGACTTCTTTTTCTGGGGTATGCTAAAGGAAAAGGTGTAATCAATGAAAATTAAAGATACGAGACACCTGAGGGAACAGCGCATCATAATGAATGTGCTCAAATTGACGGAAATTGGGAGTTAATGCATCGAGTTCAGCGGGGGAATCTCGCAAAGAGCATCAAACATTATAACATAAATGGTGGAAAAGACATTCAAGGTGTTATCAATCTTCCAATTAAACTTAAATGTAGTTAATTTTTTTTAATTAAAATATGCATTTTTTCTATGCCCAGGCTTTAGATATACCCTGTATTTATAACAGTCAATAACAATTGGTCCTCATTGAACCTAAATTGTATGTGCACGATCCAGATTTCTCTCTTCTATTTATCTCAGCCAATATTTCAAAGTGGAGGGGGTTATCAACCCCTGGTAGCCTCCTAACCTAAATGACGGATATAATTTACGTCTTTCTTACTAAGTTTGTACAATTCACAATTTAAGCAACGACACAAATAAATGAAACATCTCTCCAATTAGCGAAGTAAAGCCGCATCGAGTATATCTGGTCGTTCGAGAGAGAGCCTCTGCTTCGGGTCAACTTTGTGATCATCGCCATATTTTTTTTTAGTTTTTGTAATTTAAAATTACACACTTGGAAAATTTTAGGTCGATGAACAACTATTCAATTATTTATTATTATAATTATATAAAAGATGATCAAATCTATTATAATTAAATTAATCAATTTAAAAGGATTTTAGATATAAAAATAAATCAGAATTGATATTCAAAGTTGCAGAATTTTTAACATAGTTTTTAATACCTCGGTTCGGATCTTCCAAGTTAAATTATAAGATTTTACTGATAGATACATTAAAAAAGAGGGTTAGTGATAAAAGTTGTAGAAAATGTAAAATAACTCATGATCCACCTTCCTTCCCTAATTAACAAATTTTAAAAAAATAAAAAATGGACGAAATTGTAAAAGGTTTTTAAAACGTTATAAAGTTCAGAGCTTTGAAACAATGATTTTTTTTAGAAATGATTCTACTAGGTGATCAAGGTAAACAAACGGAGGGATAGTATAATTTACCTGAATTTCATCAAAAATATCCGAACTGTTCAAACAGTTGGTAAAGAAAATTCCAATCGCAATATTAATAAAGTTTATTGAAATAGATTAAAACTTGGCTAAAATACAAGAAAAGAATCTGCTATACGTTGTATTTAAATAGCAATGTTTGACTCGGTGGGCCCTCGGTGGGACTATTTGAAAACGGTGTTCTTTGAAGTTTATGCTTGATATACATGATGATTTGAGCAGGGCGGTAACGAAACTCAAGAACCTCATGAAAGTTGAGAGAAAGAGGGTTAAACAAAGATCTCCAGTGGTTGTTTATTCTTATAATTACTAATTCAATGATCAATTAAACGACTAATTACATTTTACGAGGTCTAAACATTAGAAACCCAAACTAAAAAAGGAATTTAGCGTAAAAGAAGAGAATTGTGAAAACAAATTAGAATTATTTTTCTAAAAGTAGTTAATTCTACAGATCCTACAAAATCAACGGAACATCACACTATTAAATGTCGTCAGAAATGAAATAAAAAATAAATACTTCACTTTTCTATCTGTAAGATATTTAAGTTTTAATTATTATTATTATTATTTGGAATGTATTTTTGTAGTCAATCTGGGGAAGGAGGGAAGGATATTAGGACATATTTTAAAAGAGGGGGCAAGGGGAAAAACGAGTAAGATTCACCGGTATAGGAGGTCTTTAGCTCCACATAGTTGAAAGATTAGAAAATTGCGAGCAGATATGTTAATTAAAATATTAAATTAATAATGTCGAATTTACCGAAATAAAATATCTAGTATTAAAAGATATAATTTTACCCCCGATTACTCTATTGCTATTCCAGTCACAATTTGGCCTTCAGTTAATATTTAAATAGCAAATCAGAATATCCCAAATTTATATAATCTTATACCGCATTTTATAAAGGGGGTGATTATTCAAGTGGAGAAAAATTTAGTATCATTGCATATCCAACCTATCATGAAAAACTTTACCTAAAGGACAACAATAATAATAATTATGAGATATAAGCGTGGTTCTGTAAAGAACTCATCTAGGCCACGGATATTCACATAACCCCAGTTTACCGACTAAGGAAAGGCATGAAAAAAAGTGCTCCTTTATTAAAGCCATGCTTAAAGGCCACCATGGGAAGATGGGGGTTATGATATGAGGCTGATAAGTCCAAATTCAAGAAGCAACTATCGAGAAAGCAGGATCGATCTACCATGCAGCAGAAACGACTACGAAGAGCAACAAGTGTGCAGAGAGAAGCGGATCAATAAGGGAACCCTGCATAACACCATAACAAACCTTTGCCAGCTCTGACGGATGTCCCACAGTGTGAATAGAATAAGATATAAATACGAACGAGACCAGCTCAGTTGAGTTCTCGAGACATCCTGGAACTCATGAAGCCGACAGGGAATTGCTGTTTTATTGAGGTTATTAAAGGGTGCCAAGAGATCAAGAAGTACCAGAATTGAAGGCCGACTAGTATATCAGCCGCGCGATGAAGGCGGTCACTTGCATGTAGGAGATCTGATTGAGCGCTGTGTCTTGCCTTAGAGTCAAATTAGCCGATCTTAACCTAGATGGATGAGGATATTTGATCTAGAATCAGAGCTAATGTCAGTCAGGTAAGAGAGAATAACAGGAAGAAACTGAAGCTAGAGATTTGGAAGAAAAGAATAAAGTGAAGAAAGGGTGGGTCTTTTTGAAGAAAGAAGAAGAGAGGACATTTGTTCAGGCGACATTTGGGAGAGAGAAGTTTGGACGGGAGATGAGGAGTGGTTTCTCAGTGTCCGTAGACAGAACCAGCGAATCCCTCTACAGATGTGATCTATCTTGTCAAAGAAGAAAGTATAAAAAATGGCAGGAGTAATGAGTAAAAGAGACTTGGGCGACAGAGGGAGAGGCGAGCAAGAAGCTCGAATAGTGTGTGGTATGTCTCTGTCCGCCAAGGATGCGGCGGGAATGAGCCTAAAGCTGTAGAAGTGAGTAGTAAGAAGAAATATAAGAGAAGCTGTACCCTGAGCTCGGGCAGTCCAAGGTGCCTCTCACAGGTTCACCTGTGTTTCTTTGCATTTAGAATAGAGTGGAAAACCAAAGCGGTAAGGATATTAAGGAAGGAGGACACGTTCTGGGAAAATAACGGAAGGACTCTTTTCTGAACCCCTATGACCTTAAATATTGCAAGCTTTTCATTTTGGGGGTAATTCATAGCTGATAACAATTCAATTTGCATCTGAAATTGTTTTATCTTATGTCATCTCCTTTAAGCTGATGGCTTTGCTCCAATCCCGTGGAAATAGTATGAAAGACTACCTTCCATAACCTATCACACAAATCTTCTACTTCCTTTCTCAAAGCCAAAAACTAATTAATGTCTTAGATAACCTGAATTTTCTGACATAGCTGTGTATTATCTATGAAGATTAACTAGATGATTTTCATCATGCGTTGAGAATCAAGAGGCAATCTGCTTATTATAGTTTTAAGTATAGGAGTTATCTTTACTACTAGATATATGTATATATATTAGTGCACCAAAATATGTACATCCATGGTCGAAGGTTTTGTCTGGGGCAAATTCTCTTGTTCCTAAACTTTAGTGAACCCAATTATTTAACTGCACCATTCGCATGTTTATGGAGCATATTTTTAGTACAATCAAAAGGATATTGGTAAATTTCAAAATTTCATAGTTTTCAGAACTTCTTTTGCCCCCCAAATAAAAGTGAATGACTTCACGGGGAAATCCTAAGCAATTTTATTAATGGTCAAGGTACTATGCCCCTTTACACTATGGGTACACGCAAATCAAATAGAAAAACTAAAATAATGGCCAAAAGTTGTCTTAATCTGTTGGTTTTCGCTTCACAACCTGTTTTTTTGAGGATTACTCACAAGTTCTTGAGCGGATTAAGATCTCAGGGAACATTTCGGTGCTTTTTTTTGTTGTTAGGGGTGTTTGAAAGGGAGAGCGAAATATGTCTCTGCCGCAAATTTTGACGGTGATTGTATGGCCATACAGTTTAAAGCAGGATACCAGTCAGCTCTCAATCCTCATTCGGTCTATAAAGGGGAATACTTCATTACCTTCGTCTATTAGCCCTTTCTAGATATTCAGTCGCAGCCTATAAAGGGCTTCTTATTTTTCCTTAGCATTATTAAAAATAAGCAAACTCTTTTTCAAAGAGGCTCTCTGAGGTCCGAGGGAATTAAAAGCTTCATTGTCACTCGCAAATTTCACTTTGCTACACTTAATAAAGTTCTCACCCAGAGATCTGCATTCAAGAGGCGAGTTTACCTGCGTGGGCGACAGGTAAATCAAGGGAGCCTTCTTCATCCAAAAGTCGGAGGTGGACGAAACAAAAGTGGGGAGGAAAGTGAATAAAAGTATTTACGAGCTTCGAAATTAAGTACTTACTCCGTTTTGTACGAATTCAAGAATACAGACAAAACTACCGATTCGTTAACCAAATACCACTTTCGAAAGTTGTCAAAATTTCTCGCAATTCCTTTCCTATATAATTACTTTGGGATGACGTTTATAGTCATAGTCATCCATACAAACGTGGTTTCACTGTAATGTCTTCAAGTTCTAACCATTAGTATCTCTAACCAATTCGAAATTATGTAGCCTGCTGGTGGATGCTATCTAGAAACTGAATCAATTCAAGATAGGCTCCTGAGGTGTTATCTTGAATTGTCCACAAATGAGGTGCTTAATCTTAAATTGAGGTTGCGTCAGCTGCATATTCTTTAATTGAATAATAAGGGATTCGCACATGAGACTAAATAATTCATTGAATTTTGTTGATAGAAATAAATACAAATGTTCATATATATAAGACCTAGAATATTAGTGGAGCAAAATAAAAAAAATAAAACGATCAGAGGTTGCAAACATCTTTTACATACATATTTGTTCCAAATTATGTGGAAGGACAGGTTTTCGTCAACCCCATTTAGACCTTATGCCGTCACATTCTGAACAATATGGTCTATAAATGCTATTTAAATATTTTGCATTTCTTTAGAATTTATAATAAGTACATTCTTTTGATTTTATGTGGCTATTCTTGGAATTAGGTTGCTCGAGGTGCCTATTCTTGAAATATGGTTGCTCGAGGTGACTATTCTTGAAATGAGGTTGCTCGAGGTGCCTATTCTCTAAAATGAGGTTGCTCAATGTGGCTATTCTTGAAATGAGGTTGCTCGAGGTGTCTATTCTTAAAATGAGGATTACCAAGGTACCTATTCATGAAATGAGGTTGCTCGAGGTGCCTATTCTTGAAACGGGGTTGCTCGAGGTGCTTATTCTTGAAATGGGGTAGCTCGAGGTGCCTATTCTTTAATTGATTCGGGAAATTATCAAACTTAAGAGGGAATTTTGTTTATTATTTTCTGATGTATGAGGTGCTGTTTGCTAACTTATATAATTCTTTTAAGAGTTGTTTTGCTTTCCCCTTCGAACTTAAAGTTCTAATCAACCTAGAAAAAATCGTGCAAAAGATTCTCTTTATATAATTTAGGAAAATAAGTTGTCTCCTTTCGCTAAAAAATCCTTTAAAGAAAATTGGTTGGAAAAAATTAATTTAATCATTCAAGAATGAGTAAAGAAGGAAACAGAAGCAGAAGTAAAGGATACTGAAATGGCCAAGTTTTGTAACAGATGTAGCAAATATCTTCTTTTTTTTCTTTAAGGTTGTTCACTGGAATAGCCTACCAGAAGGGGGTAGGCCATACGAACTATATACTTACGAACTACGGACATATAAGCTGCATTACACTTAAAAAAACACGGATTTACAAAGTAAATACATACAGACTATGATCATACGAACTCCGGACTTATAAACTACCTACGTATGAACTACGCACCAACGTACCATAGACTTGCGTACAACGTACTTACGAACCACTAGCATATGAACCGCCTTCTTAATAACTATGAACTTGTGATCCATGCACTTTATGAACTGGGTTACCCATCGTCCCTGAGTTACAACCTTAACATTACTTTGAACTTGCAACCAATTAAAGGCGATTAAATAGTTAAAACATTATTCTTGACTTCTTTTAAATTTTAAGTAATTTTGATAATTCGATTTCATTATACACTTTCGGAAAATAAACAAACGAGGGCATCGCCACTGGAAAGATTTTTAGAAGAAATTTGTAACGGAAAAGGAAAGTGTGGATATTACAAACTTCGAGCAGGTGAAATAGGAGATTACTTGTTGCGCTAAAGAAAGACACGCAGCTTTCCTGAACTAGTCCTCGTTCCATGATCACAAATGGTGATTGTAGTTAAAAGGATCAATGATGGCCAGGATTGTAGCATTAGGGGCAATAATCAGATTAACAATGCAGAAATAAGAACTATCACAAGGCTAAGATCGCAGCAAGGGTGATACATCATGGGGCACCCGGAGAGAATGTAAATTGAGAAAGAGTGGTTGGGTTCTGAGCTGAAATAGGCGCGTGTGCGTTGAACTCGTTCTTCAGCACAAGGCTGTGTATGAAAATCCATAGGAAGGGAGGAAAAGTAAAATATGCTGAGGAATGTAACGATGTGAAGAATGTAAGAGGTATGGGGCTGTGACAACCTTACAACATGACTGTGTTGTGATAGGTGAATCAGAGAGATGCGTGAAAGTAGTAGAGAGAAAGCAAGTATGAAGAGGGAAACGTAAAAATGTGGAAAAATCTAGTGTCAGTGGAAAGTGAAATGGTTCTATGAGGATGTGTTAGAATTGAAAAGCGGAAGTCGATCCTTATGTGGTGAAATGACCGCAGTAAATGTGCAGTGAAGATCAAAAAGAAGATTTAATTACACGACTGAGAAGTTTTGGCAGACCGCGTAAAAAGTTGGGTTAAAGGGAGATGCCTCTTATAGGATATTGAATACCCTGCTGCAGACTCCTTCGTTTCTTATTATGTTCCCATTGTTTTATTATGTTCTTATTGTTTTCTCATTGTGTCTTTTTTCGTTCTTATTTTCTTATTTCTTTCTTATTGTCTTATTTTGTTTTTATTATGTCTTGTTTTGTTCTTATTATTTCTTGTTTTGTTCTTATTATGTCTTGTTTTATTGTTATTATGTCTTGTTTTGTTCTTATTATGCCGTCTTTTGTTCTTATGTCTTATTTTGTTCTCATTGTCTCATTTTGTTCTTATTGTCTTATTTTGTTCTTATTATGTCTTATTTTGTTCTTATTATATCTTCTTTTGTTCGTATTATGTCTCTTTTTGTGTTATTATGTCTCCTTTTGTTCTTATTATGTCTTCTTTTATTCTTATTATGTTTAATTTTGTTCTTATTATGTCTTCTTCTGTTGTTTTTATGTCATTTGTTCTTATCATGTCTTATTTTGTTCTTATTATGCCGTATTTTTTTCTTAGTATGACTTATTTTGTTCTTATTATGACTTCTTTTTTATTATTATGTCTTATTTTGTTCGTATTATGTCTCCTTTTGTTTTTATTATGTCTCATTTTTTTATTTGATGTATTCTTTTGTTCTTATTATGTCTTATTTTGTTCTTATTATGTCTTCTTTTGTTCTTAGAGTCTTCTTTTGTTCTTATTGTGCCTTCTTTTTTTCTTAGCATACCTTATTTTGTTCTTATTATGACTTCTTTTGTTAATATTTTGTCTTCTTTTGTTCGTATTATGTTTCCTTTTTATTTTTATTATGTCTCCTTTTGTTTTTATTATGTCTCCTTTTGTTCTTATTATGTCTTCTTTTGTTCTTATTATGTCTTCTTTTGTTCTTATTATGACTTTTTAGTTCTTATTGTCTTCTTTTGTTCTTATTATGTCTTCTTTTGTTCTTACTATGACTTCTTTTGTACTTATTGTCTTATTTTGTCCGTATTATGTCTCCTTTTGTTGTCATTATGTCTCATTTTGTTCTTATTATGTCTTCTTTTGTTATTTTGTCTCTTCTTTTGTTCTTAATATGTTTTCTTTTGTTATTTTTATGTCTTATTGTGTTTTTATTATGTCTACCTTTGTTCTTATTATGTATTCTGTTCTTTTTATGTCTTTTATGTTCTTATTATTTCTTCTTTTGTCCTTTTTTTTTCTTATTTTGTTCTTATTATGTCTTCCTTTTTCTAATTATATCTTCTTATTGTCTTCTTTTGTTCTTTTTCTGTCTTCTTTATTCTTATTATGTCTACTTTTCTTCTTATTATGTCTACTTTTCTTCTTATTATGTCTACTTTTCTTCTTATTATGTCTTCTTCTGTTTTTTTATGTCTTCCTTTGTTCTTATAATGTCTTCTTTTGTGCTTAGTGTCTTCTTTTTTTCTTATTATGCCGTCTTTTTTCTTAGTATGCCTTATTTTGTTCTTATTATGACTTCTTTTGTTCTTATTGTGTTCCTTTGTTCTTATTATGCGATTGAGTGTTTGCTAGAAAAAGAACTGGGTGGATGATAATGTGTTATGGGTGGCGTGGACGGGATTTATAAGGGAGCGTGCTTAGTGCCCCTCTGCCCCCAGGAAAAGCATAAGGAGAGGAGATGCCACTGTACATAGTGCCCCTTCCCAATTCAGTGCCATTTTGGAGAAGGTAAAATTCTTGCAAAGTGTTAAAGAGGCGGGAGGGGCTGAGTTATTTAGCGGCGTTGATGTTTGTCGTGTTCCGGCACGACAATGTTATGGTGTGTAGAAAGGGAAAGTGATTTGCTGGATCGTTAAGGAAGAAACGGCGGTTTATAAAGAGACGTCGCTCGATCATCGAGGACTCTGTGTAAAATGGAAGACAGATGAAACATCGAAGTCGTGATGGAGTGTAGTGGAAGATGAATGGAATCATCGATGCTTAAGGGAACATTTATGGAGACAAGTTGGAAATCACCATTCACTCAACCTGATACCAAAACTCCACCGAGATTTCGATGTTTTTCCACTCGTTCACATCCCTTTCTCATCCCCCCTAACCCTCTTCATCATCATCTTACTCGTCGTTGTCGTCCTCCTCCCTCCACTCTCCTTCTTCCTCTCCTCTTCCTTCAAATCCTCCTCTCAATCCTCCTCCTTTGCAAATCCAACAAACCACTTTCTCTGTTGACACCCCCTAAAAGGGCCGAATTAATTGTCTGTACAGCGCCAATGTCCGCAGCGATGATATACAGTTACTAGGCAATAATTGACCACCTTTACAATGGGGTGACGCAAGGTGTAGATGAAGAGCGTCACCCTGGCAAGTCAAGTGTAGTATGAAAGTACAAATGACTTAGGAGGATCCACAGGCATTCTAAGTGCAGTATGAGAGAGTACGTGGCTGAAAAGCGTCCCACTAGCACTTCAAAAGCATTATGAAGGGGCAAGTGGCTGGGGAACGTCTCATAAGCATGACAAGTGCAGTATGAAGGTGCAAGATGATGAAGATTGTCTCACAGGCTGCCCAATTGCATTATTAAGGTGCAAGTGGCTGAGGATCATTCCTAAATAATTAAATCATCCTAAGTGCAGTATAAAGTTGAGAGGAGGTTAAGAGTGTCCGACAAGCATGACACTTTTAGGATAAAGTTGCAAGTGGATTGGGGCGTCTTCCTGGCACTTATAGTGCAGCGTTAAGGTGTAAGTGGATGAAGAGCGTTCTACTCGGATTCCAAGTGTAGTGTAAATGTTCAAGTGGCTAATGAGCGTCCTCCAGGCATTATTAGTGCAGCAGGAAGTTGCAAGCAAGTGGATGAGGAGCATCCCATAAACATGCCAAGTGCAATAGGAAGGTGAAAGTGGCTGAGGAGCGTTAATCAGGTATTACTAGTGTAGCGTGAAGTTAAAAGTGGATGAGGAGCGCCTCATAAGCATGTAAATTGCAATAGGAAGCTGCAAGTGGTCGCTGAGCGTTCCCAGACATTCCTTATGCAGTTTGAACGGGCAACTCATAAGAATCGTCCACCTGGCATTCCAAATTCAGAATGAAGGTGCAAGCAGCACGGGAACGTCCCGCTGGCAGTATAAGGGTACTATGAAGGTCCAAGTGGATGACGAGCTTCTCTAGGAGATTCAAAGTGTAGTATGAAGGTGCGAGTGGCTGAGAAGCGTCTTTCAGTCATTATTTATGCAACCTAAAGGCGAAAGTGGCTGAGGAGCGTCCACCTGGAATTCAAAGTGTAGTAGGAAGCTGTAAGTGTTTAATGAGGAACTCCAGGCATATTAATGCTGCATGAAGTTGAAAGTGTCTGAGGAACGTCCCTTGGAGATTACGAGTGCAGTTTCAAGCTACAAGCGTCTTCGGAGAGTCACCCTGGCATTTAAACTGTAGTATTAAGGTGCAAGTAGCTGATGAGCGCCCCCCAGGCATTACTAGTGCAGCGTGAAGTTGCAGGTGGATGGGGAGTGTCTCATTAGCATATTGTCGTACGTAAGGTAGGCTCACTGACCTTCGCTTGCCCTCCCTAGACGCGGGGGATGTCCCTTTTAAGTACGGAGGATATTTGAGTGCGTTTTCTACCTTTGGCCGACTTATAAAATAGATCAATGGTTTTTATGTAGTTCTTGGATTTAAACAAGAGAAACAAAAATAATCTTTAGTATTATACAAAAAAATAACAGAATTTAGCAATAATTTGTACACTATGGGAAAACTAAGGGTTCAGAAAAGGAAATTAATTTATAATGAATGCTTCGGCACGAGCTATGAGTAGCACAATATTTACCCGAAAGAAAACGGGAAGAGATGATGAGGTGAAGCTGGCCTCTTTGACGATGATAGAGAAAAATGTAACAGGCTCACGATTTTCCAAGAGGGGGGAGGGGGCCTCGAGTGGTTGTTCGAGGGAGTATCTTTAAAGGGCAAGGAGTGAAGAGCGTTATTCCAGAATGAGTCCTTACGTCCTGACTGCCGTAGTTCTGAACAACTGGTTTCTTGCCTGCTAGTCATTAGGGTACCAGAGAGTCGCTTGTGAAGTGGCGCGTTGTGTCATTTAGCTGGTTCCAATGAATCCACTCGATTACTGCTTGGATACTGCGTGAGCTGTGCCTGGCTCCTGGTTGAATACTAATTTGCTCGTTTTCGCGCTGAGAAATATATATGACTTCGCCGGAAGCGATGTTATTTTCCGTCGGAAGTGCTCTCACTCTGATTCAAGGCGTGGCGGGTAAGGGCTTAGCGTCCTTCCGCTAATTTTAGTTCCGGGCTCCAGTTTGACTCATCTCGCTTCGTTATCACCCCGGAAGTTTACCGAAAGACGCCGATTGAAGGTCCGTTCGTCCGTTTGATACCCCCTTAGGCCTCTTTGCCCGCGTAAACCTCTTATTTTTTATGCAGTCTGAATGTGCAATTAAATGAGGAGCATCCACTTGACAATCCAAGTGCAGTATGAATTTGCGAGTCGCTTGAGAGCGTCTGACAAGCATGTCAAGTACTGTATGAAGGTGCACGTGGCCAACCTAATTTAATCTAAACAAATCTAACCTAATTTAATCTAATAAAATCTAACCTAATTCATATAAACAAATCTAATCTAAACTAATCTAACAACCAAACAAAATTGAATTTACTCCAATCCGCTTCCACCTAACCTTCCCTATGTACTATAAGTTGCCGAGTCTTTCCACGACGCAAAATGTTGTTTTCATCTTTGTACTCTCCACCGACCGTCAGATTTCAGTTGAAGCATTATCTCCCTTAAGAAGAGCATAATCAGGTGCTCAGAGAACGATCACTGCCAAATAGAAACCTGGCTGGTCTGTTCTCATTCATTTAATGTTTCAAGTGTAACTTCCGGTTTCTCAGAGACTCCGCTTGCTCTCGGTTCTCTGGATTCTCGGCAATTCCACTTTTGCTATTATCCTTTCAAATTCAATTTCCTGCTCTATTTCCCCCATAACCGTTAAGAGCCAATAGCGTTAGCCATCGTGAATTCGAGGCATTCGTCAACCCCCCTCCCCTTCTTCCTCCAAGCAGTTTGCAGGTCGTATGTACAACTTAATCTGTCTACCTGTGCACGTGTAAGGGAGATAAAAATGGTTCTCATGTCACTGGTCTCTAGGGACTGATTTGGCATCCTCCTATTTCTGTTCGGTTATTAATAACGAAACTTTTAATCTCTTCTCCGAGAATAACTGAAACCTGTTTAGATATTTTTGCTTCTGTTTAGTGTCAGGTGTGACAGGAATATATATATGTATACAGTGCAAATGTCTTTGACAGGTCGATATTTTCTGATTTAGCATTCCGATTTAGGTTTTGGGTAAAATATAGGAAATTAATCGCCAACTTGTCATTACATGCCTAAAATTGGTCTAAAAGGTAGAAGCATAGTCTAAAATTAAATGCAAAATTTAAATTAAATTCACGTTTGGTTTTTATAGAGACGCAAACAACGTGGTGATGTTTCTATTTGTCTGGTCCCATACAATATTAAAGTACTATGGCTTCTTAATGTTATCTAATAATTTATTTATTGTACTTTTTTAGTTCCATGTTGTTCATTTCTTTGATTACGTTTGAAAAATCGCCCGGCAATTAAAATGTGAACTTAATTAGAAGAAGGGAAGTTCTGAATTAATAAAATCCATACTATTTACTAGTACTAAATCTAAAACAATTAAAACTATTATTACTTAAATATGGTTGTCATTCTTGTGGTCACGGGTACACAGGTATATTGTCCTTTCGAATTTCTTTTCTTCAAGATACTTAAAGGGGATGTAGTTAAGGTAAGAAAGGAAATTGGTGTCAAAAAAAAAAGAGTCTATTTCCCCAGAAGGAATTATAAGAATATTGAAATGATAAAATTAAAAAGATAATTTCAAATTTTCTCTTTTTCGAACATAAAAGACCAAAAAGTAGAAAACTCTCAATGGAAGAAAAATCCTCCAATTAAAAAACAATAAAATAATTATTCAACCACCCGATAAAGAATGTGGTATTGTCGAAAAAGACAATTCGAAGACCTTTTAACGCACCAAAACCAATTTAAATCAAGGAGCAAAAAAAACAAAAAAAAACCAGCAGACAAAACCAAATAAAGACATAAACCAACTTAGCAAACTAGTAAAAAACGAATCAATATCCAATAAACTAAAACGGACAGGTTAATATAACAACAGAAATCTATTCGCTTTACCAAAATACACAAAAACCTAAGACACCCCCCATAGACTCCCAACTAACATACCTTCCCAAAACTAAACGTTAAAATAAAGAATAGGAACCAACAATCGAAATAATCCAAGACCGCATATACAACAACACAAAAATAAACCTACCAAAATAAATACTAAATGAACTACTAATAATATGCTACACCAGAACTCCGTTCGAATTCATTAGGAGACTATATCTAAAAAAGGACAGCATTGTCATGGAAACCCACATCGAACCCACATTCACTGATAATTATAACGTGTCCAACCTAAAAAAAAAGCGTTCTAAAACTCGCATCAGAACAACCAGCTCAAAACAGCTTCCCTTTCCTGCACATCAATGTAAAGTTGGGAAAGATGAGAAGATTAGCACCTGAACATACATAAAACATAGTAATAAAGATGTCTATCCAAATTTTTATTCTTTTTCTGTAAGCGCTACAAGCTATCTTTAATTAAAACACTAGTGCATAGAGATATAATATATCTTCATCATGAGAACTATCTGATCATGAAATAACAAGAATTAAACCTAACCTAATAGATCGGGATTGGGATAGTATAAGAAGTGAAGGTGTAGGAGAGAGATAGAAAGGTAGAGATATTGTGTGTGGTGTGTGTGTTTATGAGATGGTTATGAGTGACGAGTGATATATGGCGATGATTCGGTGAAGGTGATAATGATATAGTGAATTGTGCCAGGTTTCGTTTTGTATTTATTTTGCTTTATATTTTTTTCATTTGAGGTTTGTAATTTAAGCATTCGAGCTTTTGTTATCAATTGCTCCTATGAGCTCTTTATTTTTGGATTTATTATATTTATTTTTTTTATTATTATTTTTTTGGTTTTTTGCACTTTTCAGTGGTTTTGTAGTTCTATATTTATATACTCTTTATATTTCCTTCTTTGTATTTGTCATTACTCTTTTATGTTCATATCCTCTTTAGTATGTCATTCTTCGTTGGTTGTTAATATCGGTGTGTTTTTGTTCGGTAGGTCACTTTGAGTTATTTAAAGATTGGGTTTACATTCAACGTTGTATTCTTCCTGCTTCCGTCAAATCTCTTCCTGTATTTTATCTGACGGATTTCATTGTTTAGTACTACTATTTTGTTTAGTTCTTTCTGGGGTAAAGTTTCATTTAACTTTACCGAGAGGTGTTTGGCTCGTTCGTGGAGTACAGTGTTGATAGTTTCAAGTTCGGTTCTTCTATGTAGTTCCTCGGATGTTATTCGGTCCTGTCATCTTTTATTTTCAATGAATCTCGTTGCCCAGTTTTGTACTCTTTGGGCCTTTCGTATCTGATTTTTACTCAGCATGTGAGTAGATATGATCTGATATAATATTTTAGAACGGACAAGGGCTGTATATAATTTTCTTTTATTCTTGCTTGAAAGGTTATGAAATCGTAGTAGCGTTGAAATTGTTGCTTTTGCATCAGTTACCGTTTTAGACAGGTGGGAGACGTACCCATTCGTCGTTTAGCTTGAGTCCAAGGACTCTTCCCTCCGTGTTGTAATGGTATTCTTCCCCCTCGACTCGAATTGTGGCTGTTTTCCTTCGATTAATTGGAATAATTCTGAATTTGTTTGTGTTTGTTTTAATTTTGTTTCTTTTTTTCGAAATCGTTTATGTTTTTGATTTCTCTCGCTGTCATTTAGGCTATATCTCTTGGGTTTTGTCTATTACTTGAGATAATTTGTGTGATGTCATCCGCTAATTGGATGTACATCGCACATTCATCCATTGGTTGGGGGTAGATCATGGGTACATATGGTATATAAGGTTGGGGAGAAACACCCTCCTTGTCTGACCTCCGCCCGTAGAGCGAATGCGTCACCCATTTGGCCCTTTAATTGCAGAATGTTTTTTCTTCCTATCAGGTAGTGGCATAATATTTTGGTTAGGTTGGTATCCATGTTGAGGGCGCTGATTTTTGCTTGTAAACCGGTGATCCATACCTTATCGAAAGCTTTGGCAACGTCGCGGAGTATGACGTGCACTCTGTTGCCCGCACTATTTCGATGGCAATTATTTCAGTTATTACTGCCAGCGCGGTTTCCGTCCGTTTCTTGTTCCTGAACCCGGGCTTTGCGGGTTATATAGGTTATTTGTTTCGAGGTGATTTATTAACCTTTCGTTGATGAGCTTTACGAGGAGTTTCCCGAGAAACTCGAGTAGTGAGATTGGGCCGTAGCTTTCGATTTGGTGTTTTGGTTTACCCGGTTGCGGCAGGAAGATCATCTTTACTGTCTTGGGGGCCTGGGAGTTGTATTCAGAATTCAGTCAGGCATTGGAAATCCTTAAGATTGCTTCGTGCACGTTGTTTGGTGCATTAGTCAGGTGCGCCTTCGTTATGCTAATTAATCATGGTGCGCTTTGTTTAAACGACTTGACTACTGTCAAGTACTCTTCGATTGTGAACGGCATTCCGTCTTCCCAGCGGATGGGTCTTCCCTCGTCAATCTGTGCGTATGGTTTGATGTTGTTTTGTTGGTTCTCAATTGTTCGAGCTATTTCCTCTTCGTAATCTCTATCGAAGTCGAGGTTCTCTTCTGGAGAAATCGCAAGAATTTTTTCCCAGCTTGCAGCTCTGCCTTTTGCTGCACTTCCTTTACTTGCACTTTGATCTTTATTATGTCTTTAGGTTGGGTTCCTCGTAGTCTTCGAAATTGGGTCCAAAATTTGGGGGGATCCCTTTCGATGTCCATTTTTTTGATTATATCATTCCATACTTGAATTGCTTTTTCTTTGATCATTTGACTCAGATCCGTTATTTCTCTTGTCAATATTTTAAATTCCTCCATTTTTCCTTTAATTTCATCTTCCCATCTCGGTGCAGGGAAGCTTCTGTATTCTGTTTTAGGTGTATCCATTGCGTTGGCTTCTATTATTTTTTCAATTATCTTCTGTATTTCGGCCTCTATTACGTTGGTTTCTTGGTTGTTAAGGGTTCTGGTATCTATGGTGCTTAAGTAGTCTTTATATTTGGCCCAGTCTGTTCTGCTGGGTTATTTCCTTTGTGGTATCTTAAGTTGGATGGGAGAGATGGATATAGTTGAGACTATACTGAGGTAGTCGGATGGGGCTGCGGGCTCGGGCTTGGTATGGTGATTGAGGTTAAAATTGGGGTTGGTGAGAACGATATCTGGTGTGGTGGAGGATCTGTTGGTTAGGAACGTTGGGAAGTCTTTTCCTTCTCTTTGGAGTATATTTCTTTTCAACAGTAGTTCTAGGGCTCTTTCTGTGCCGTTCATAGGGGTTATGTAGCCTGCTGCTATGCATCTTCCGTTGAGATCTCATGTCAGAATTGTAGAGCTTCCTCGGCAAAAGAGTTTAATAAAGTTGGAAATGGGTAAATACGAACGTATTGGGGGTTGATAAGCTCCGACTACTACTAGATCGCCTATAGTCTATTTCGGTGTAATTAATCCTCGTTTTATCCCTCTCAATACACCGTCATATCTGTTTTTGGTATGGTTGGTAGATATGATCCTATAATTTGGCATTTCTATTGCTTCGACTTCGGGGTTGATACCATGTTCGTTTAATATGACTATATCTGGGTCTTCTTGTCTAGTTATATTTGGGGAAATAATTCTCTTCGTCATCCAGCCGTTCACGTTTAGTGTAAATATTTTTAGTTTGCGTTGGTACGTGAACATGATGGATTTAATTCCTGCTTTAATTTTCTCGGTTCTTCCTGGCGAACGGGTGCGGCCAGATCGTTTTTTCTTATATTGGTCGCTGGAGATATTATAGCATGATCCAGAGACAATTAAGATCATTCTCTGCTTAAGGGCATTGTGAACTTCTGTCTCGTCCGCTTCTGCTTTATAATCACATTTATATCTTCCTTTGACCAATCCTTCTTAGATTTCTTTTTGTTTGCAGGTTTTGGGTAGGGGGTTTGCATGGGAGCCGTATATTCTAATATTGAGTTTCTGGGTATTTACTTGAAGTTTTTGTTTTTGTTTCTCTTTCTCAAGTTTTTGTGCAATCGTCAGATATTTCTTCGTCAGATATTTCTTCATCGGTTTCCTAGTCGGTCTCCATTTGATTTCCTTCTTTTCTCTCCGTGTTTTTTTTTCTTGTTCGTTTGGTTTCATGTTTATGTTGTAAATTTCGCTTAAGGGTGGGTTCTCGGGGAACCACATTTTCTTTATGCCGTTCTTCTCAAGCATCATATTTAGTTTGGTAGCACATGATCCAGTTTTTGCAATATTCACGAAGTAAGCATGCATAATGCAAAGGATGAGGTCGGGCCGCATGTTTCCTTGGATTTTCATGGTGGTGGTTTGTGAAGTAGGCACTCTCGTTGGTCCTCCTGCCGTTGCGGTAGTGTATGTTGTATTCTTTTTCCTTTCTTTTTCTTCTGATAATTCGGCTTTTTTTTATTTAGTATTTGCTTTTTTATTGGGCAAAACATTGCAAGTGTCCTGTGGCCGTTTCCACAGTTCAGGCATTTTTTTTCGGCTGCTCTGCATTCGTCCCATCGGTGGTCTTTGCTTGAACATTCCGAGCAAGTTTTCCCGTTTAATTGGAAATCTTTGGTTGCGTGCTGGTCCAAGGCGTAGCACTTGAAGCAAACCTGAATCGAAACTAACGTCTCTCTCTCGATCTCATCCGGGGATATCTTGGTGTAAAAGGTAAGTAGGCCGTGTTCTGCGGCTTTCTTTGGCATTTCCGTGGTCTGAAAGACGATTTTGAAGACGTGTTGATGTTCTTCGCCGTTCTGGTTTTTGAATTTCACAATGTCTTTAATTCTGGACCAAGTTTGTTTTTTTTCTATTTCATCTTTTATTTCCGTAGCTGAGTGGGAGCCGACCCACAGATCGAGCCTTCCGCATATGACGGATCTTTTCGTTGTTACGTTTAGGGGTGTACTGAGGGCGAGACCGATTTTTGCTAATTTCTTCGCGGGCCTCTTCCCTTAGGAGAAGTTCCAGGTCGTTATATGTTTTACAAAGTGCCACATATCCGTGGAATTGTTCTTTCAGCCTGAGTAAAGTGACTCCTATCTCAGCGTAGATCGTTTGTAGGGTCTTTTTACTCGTGGGCTTTTCCTTCTCGGGGAGGATACGAAGAGGTACCCTCTTCACACCCTCGTGTTCGTCTATTGTGGCTCATGGGGAGCCTTCCTTTTGGTGGTCTGCTCTTCGTCTTCGTATCTGTACTTTCCTAGGTATAAAATCTTTCGGGCGACATAGAGTCGCCCGAAATTAGACTCGCACGCGACTAAAGAATCTACAATAATAACAGGTATAATTACTTAAATTTTGT
The DNA here is from genome assembly GCA_963969495.1 of Ceratothoa steindachneri. Taxonomy (NCBI): domain Eukaryota; kingdom Metazoa; phylum Arthropoda; class Malacostraca; order Isopoda; family Cymothoidae; genus Ceratothoa; species Ceratothoa steindachneri. The sequence goes on along the minus strand of OZ018317.1, from coordinate 65,511,270 downwards.
CGCTATTTTCTGGGTATACTAGTTCAATAGTTAATTCTACTTTCTTAAGTGACTTATCATTTTTTTAATGGCATTTCCTTATTTGGGTATTTTAGGAACTATTAAGTAAGGAGCGAAGCAAAAGGAGGAAAGTTTTTAAGGAGATCGTACATAAACTGTATTTGAACATAAACAGGAAATGCCGTCTGAAATTGCCATAAAAATTACCTTACAAAAATATAAGCAAATCAATAAAAAAGAAGATACACAAAAGAAGAGCCTTCCTCCCCCCTCCCCCTAAAAAATACCCAAGACAAACGACATTAAGAGTCTAATGTCAAACTGCAGGAACACAGAAGCATCCTGCCGGCTTTAAGAGATCATTGATTAAAAGGATCTTTGTGAGTGAGTAGCCAGAAGAAAACCACTTCCTAGAAAAATAAACAAGCAAAAAAAGATAAATATGCCCGCACCATCGTCTTCGGAACATGGAACATTGCAACAGCCGAAACTTTATCTCTCAACTAACTATTAATAAAGTTAAAACTTGTTTGAAAATAAAAATAGGGTCGTTGCAGAGCTCCAACTTAGAGAATGGCCATCACAATGTCAAGATTTTAACATCATTACGCTGTGAAGGACTATTTTGAATGAAACAAGATAGATAACTAACTAGTATCACAGGTTAAACTATAGCCAGATTTGAAAAGTGCTTGTAATAGGTTTTTGTAATATGTTCTAATAATAAGTATAATATAATATAATATAATATATATATATATATATATATATATATATATATATATATATATATATATATATATATATATATATATATCTATATCGAAAGATAGTGAGGATTGCTTTTCCGTACAAAGGAGGAGAGGCAGAGCCGCTCCTCTTTTGCCCTTCTGTAAAAGAAATCTCACCGGACGACTGTTCTAATCCATTATAATTAATTGAAAGGAAGCCTTTTCGGCTCTTACAATGTTCTCTCTCCCTTAATCCTGAGTTATTTCCACATGAATGGACGCAATGTGCGAGCCATCTTAGACACCGGATGTTATACCACTTCAATATCGGAAAAAACTGCTCTCGAACACAAGCACCAATGGTCCTCATCCATCTCCTAAACTCTCACGTAATGGCTCCAAGCGCCAAACCCCAAGACATCGCCTCAGCCGGCGAGCTAAACCACGTGAGAGGATGGTATTTCCACTGCACCACCAAGCTAGGCGGAGGAACTGCCTCTTCCGGCCAACGGCTAGCCGGGCGGAGGAGATCCACGACTGATCCAACGGCCAAGTGTAGGGAAGTAAACCTTCCAAATCAGGATCAGGAGTGGAGCCCAGAAGGCGGACCAGTGCGCTGTGCTTACTGACTCCGGCAGCTCATGCAGCCAACCTGGTGCTAAACGTACTGCTCTGCATTACTGTGAATGACTCCGGCGAGGCCGAGAGGGGGATCTTGACGACTACTAGGCAACATAAGATCTCCATACACTTCGCCCAGGCCTGCGCCCTGCAGAGGTCACTACAGCGCTGCTGTCCCAGCTTTTACAGTCACAACCGGCGCTGCAGTTCCACCGCAGTCTTACTTCTATGGCTCAATCTCTATTTTCTTCTGAGACAGAAGGGTACCAACGAAGGTGTTCGGACGTGCCACTATGTGCCACCCGCGCATTTACCGAATCTTGTTAAACCTTTTCACTTTTAAAATCATTCGTTTTTCTGGTAGTGCTTATGTTGGTAGTGTCTTATATTCGTTTTTTTATGCTAACTTAAATTGCTTGCTTGAATGGGTTGTTTCAATCATATTGACCGTGCCTGGCATTTTATCTCCAGTCAACTTGTTTTCCTTAGTGTTTGGAAATTATTATTGACAGATAGTGCTACACTCTCTGTTGTTCCCTTAAACTGCAAGTGCTCCTTGTGCGCCTTCCGTTTTAATTTCCAAGGGGCTCTCCTTTGACTTGGTGTTTTGCCAAATCAAACTGCATCTGGGTATTTTAATGATTACATTTTTAGGCAGTTTTTTCCTTTTCTAAGCATGTTTTCTTTTATCGTTTATTGCCTCCTATCACATTTATATCCATCTATCTATGCATTTAATTGATAATTGAGCTATATATATTTTTTCTTTGTGTTTGTTTTCATGCGTTCGCACACAAAATCTGAAATGGTTGCTCCCACTCGGCCTGCGGGGCTTCCCCTCCCCAACCCCATATGTGTTACTAGTTGCCTGAACTGGCCGCTTTCTGTCAAGCCACGCACACGAATCTCAGCTATCTTTTTCCTTAGATGTAGAGACAGATGAAGGTCCACAACTTGCTAAGAGTAAGACGTTCCGTATTAACTCATAGGGAGGTTCTCCATGAGCCGCTCACTGCATTCTATTTTAAACTCTGACTCCACTTTCCTTCACATCCACCCTCATCTGAGACTTCTACAGTTAAGAATGTCTCACTTGTCTCCATGGCCTCCTTAAATTGTCAAGCGCTGAGGTTAAATGAGGCAGATTTCATTTGAGACAATATTATATCGGATAATATTGAGGTTTTCTGCATCATTGAGGCGTGCGGAGGGCCCTCTACAAACTCGATTTTTGCGGCCACTACATCCCCCGGGAACACTTTCCTTCACCATTGTAGAATCACCAGGTGGGGTGGGTATTATTGCGGTTAACCTTCTCTGTCCCTTACTAACACCGATCGACCCCTTACCTGACACATTCAAAGTAGTCATTGCTACTCTTATCCTAATACTCCTGCTCAAAGTCATAAACAAACATCTACAGAGCTCCTAGGCGTCTATCAGATCCTCCTCTCACGAGCGGGGTAGTCTCCTCAATGGCGCCTTTTCAAACTCCTCCGCCATCGTGGTGGTAATTGGTGACTTCAATATCCTCAAAAAAAACACCATTTTATTGCAATACCCAATTCACAAACTCTCTATCACGGACCGTCAAATGATATCTCTGATGAGTTTATTATTCAATTCGGCTTGACTCTATCTTCTCGAACTAACCTACCCAATAGTCTTGTTGCACGGCCACACTATCACATACTCTCCTAAATTGGCCCTGGGGTGATGTCTATGGATCTTGCTTCACATCTCTCACTTCTGACCTCAACCTATACCTTCGTTCCTTTTCGCAGTCACTCTACTCCTGCCTTGGCACTCACGCTCTCCTCCCCCCCTGCCTCCTCCCGCAGATCCCGAACTCCTAGGTTCTCCAACACGCTCCTTGATTCTAAAGAACACAGAAGGGCACATGAGAGTCGCCTTCCTTCCGCATTGACCCGAGGCATGGGGATGGAGACGAAGCTTTTCTCAACTATTCTCTTTCAACTCATGCGTACATGACCCTCTTGCGAACTTTCCACGAGGCTCACTCCTGCCCAAAAATTCTAGATGAAAACAAATAAAGCCTTCGTACACTCTTCCAGCTCCTCACTCATCTATCATTTCCCAGGCTACCCCAATCTTTGCCATCTCCCAATATGCCGTCTGTACTTTTTTCTCTGAAAAGGTCGTAAATATTCTCTCTGGAATCCCGTCTTCGTCACCACCCGTCAGACTATAATTCCTCCCTAATCTCAATCCCCTCACTCCTGTCCTCTCTGAAGAGCCTTCTTCAATACTCCACTCATCGAAAAAAACTTTGACCGTAACAGTTTTGAGATAGCCATACTGTTACTCTCTTATCACTGGAGTCCCTGACACTACAATTCGTCCCATTCAACTTTTCCAAAACTTTGCGGCACGAATTCTCTTCCGTCGAGGGTGGTTCTCTTGTGCTACACCCCTGCCCTGTGAACTACACTGGCTTCCTATTCAATTTTGAATTACTTTTAAAGTCCTCATTCTCAAGATTAAAATCCAAACACCGCAACTTCCTCTTACCTATCCGCCACACTGGCTGTGTCCAGAGAACAAAGAACCCTTTACTTGAGAAGTGCCATCTTACTTTCGGATCCTCGCACATGTATCTGCTGTATAGGCGATCATGCCTTTCTGTAGTTGCTCCTAAGCTGTGGAATATTTTGCCTTCTAGCATACGCTCCTCTTCTTCGATCGGGGCTTTCAAGCGGGCTCTGAAAACCTACCTTTTCTCTATGCTTTTGCTAGTCGATGGACGGGCGTCCCGCGAGGGCTTCAAACTCTTGAAGTAGGTCATATAAAACTTCTATTATTATTATTATTATTATTTACACTGATCTTCTGGAGTCTCTGTGGCCAAAATCTATCGAGATGGATCAAGGCTATTATAGAGGCAAAAAAAGGTGACAACAGATAGTAAGGATAGATGTATTTTTGGCGAAAAATCTTTTCCTATATGACAATAAGTATGTGCTATTAGGTAAATCTGCTTCCATAAATGTTCATTTATACCCAATTATATTTACCATTATGATGTATAAATATCTCTGGCGCAAAATATTTCATATTTATGTATTGTAAATTATCCCGAAAACGTCCTTTAAAATATTATTTTGTCTTTGGAGTGGGTTGCTAGGAGTAGTGTAGTTCCCTCCATATTGCGATGATATTTTGACTGTTATTACTCCATTTTTGTACCTTCTCATACCTCCTCACACATGGATTGCTTCTGTTTATCAACCGACAGTTTTATTATTGTTATTGATTTTATTTTGTGACAAGGTACGCCATCATGCTGAAAATACAGTTTTCATCCCTTAGTTGTTCCTGAACTCTTAGGAAAAGGTGCTGATGAAGCAGGTTTTGGTACCATTTTGAGTTCATGGCAGCATTCCTGAGCAAAATGGTTAGTGCTCCAGTTCCCTTATATGAGATGCAGCCACATATATTGAGTGTGTCCAGATACTTCACTGTGGACACGAAGCAGGACTAGTGAAAGTACTCCCCTTTTCTCCTCCTAATGAGGGATCTTCCAGAAGCTCCAAACAAGTGGAACGGAGCCTTATAAGAGAATATCACTTTGTTCTAGTTTTCAACCGTCCATTCTTTATATTCCATACAAAAGAGGAGCCTATCCATAAGGTTTATCTTGGTGAGATGAGGTTTATTCGCACCCCTTCTCGCCTCTAGATCATTTGTCGATAATTTCTCCTCACTGTGCTCGCTGAAGCTTTCACACCTGCTTCTTCCCAATCGTGAGCAAGCTTGGCACTGGAGGCAACTCGATCGTCTAATTTGGACCTTGCCAAAAGGCGATCTTGGCGTTCATTTTAGGCTTTTGAGCGTCCAGAAGATGGTGCACCCTTATGCAATAACCTTAATAACTATCTCCTTGCATTTTAAGACACTTTGGTGTTGAGTAACAATGGTTGCAAGATTTTATTTGGAAAAAAAAATTCTGGAATTGATAAAGATTCAAACATTTATTTTTACAAATAAAATATTACGAAATAGGTTATAAATACACATCATTCATTTAACCCATATTTGTCGTCATTTTACCCTTTTGATCGAAAAGCAAAGCTCCAGGGACTGAAACTTATTTCCTACATGAACAGGACCAGAGCGTGATTTTGGATGCAGCAAAGGAATGCAGTTTTTTCTTATTATTATTGAAAGGCTGACTTTATATATATATATATATATGTAGTTAAGAAGGCAGTGTTGTAGCTAACTAAGCTCTTCATCCAGGCATAGGAAGGAGCTCTTCTCACAGTCACGAGAGGATAACGCATAAGCCAGCCTTAGAACGGTCAAATGCCACATAACACATTTTTACCTCACTGGCTAACGCCTATAGCAACTCTATGCTAAAAATATTCCCTGTTAGCTAAAGGAAATCCTAGTGATTGGCTAAAAAACTACCCCACAACTCTGCTCGCTATGCGTAACAATCCCAGTAAAGTGGCAGGATATTCTCCTCCACATTTCATTTATGGCACCCCCTTACGAATCTCAAGTGACGTATTTGTCACCCGAAACACAAATACTTTACAACACAAAACGATATTTCGGACTGAATTATGCCATTGTTTTAATTCAAGTGACCTCAATTGTTCTTACTTTTATTTGTTTCATGATTTTTCTTTCAATGCATAAATGTAAAAACATTTGTGCATTCAGAGGCTCGGTGGTTGTGTAGGAAAGCTATCTAGTTCATTCTAAGATCACACACCTAAAACTCATCAACATCTCATCTTCCCACACAATCTTCCGATTAACCAAGGAGATTGCCCATTTGGCCATTTCCTTCTATCTATTTATTAACTCCAACACACTAGACATGGAATCCTATAAAAGCATCTTTCCTGAACTTCCTGTAGGCCATTATTAATCCTTTTGCACGCAGTTATTTGTCCCCCTCAGGTAAATTCTTTGATAAAGAAGGCAACCATATTTCTCTCTCACTCTCTCTCTCTCTCTCTCTCTCTCTCTCTCTCTCTCTCTATATATATATATATATATATATATATATATATATATATATATATATATATATATATATATCCCTCCCTCTGCCTCTAGTGAGCACACAAATAAGCACTCATCCATCTTCAGACAAAGCTCCTCCCCGAGATACAGCATTGGTAAAAGGGGGCCACGCCTACCTGCCCTAAACACATAAACACCAATTTTATTATAGAATCAATCCTTATTAACTCACTTCTTCTTACTCATTCATCACTCAGTCATTCAACTAAGGTCCATTCGACTAGCTTCACACATTCAGCTACTTGACTTAAAGCTCACTAAAATCTGCTCATTCATCCTTGATTGTCTCTAATTTATTAATAATTCGTTTGAATCAAATTCAAGAATAAAGTTACTTAGAAACCTAAATGCAATTTTATTTGGTGAACATCCTACTAAGTATAATAATCCCAAATCGGATTAGTAAGCAGACAAGACCTATTTGTTCCTACCGAGCAACAAAACTACATTTGTTCCTATACGGAACTGGTGACCACGCCCCAATCGAAGAAAACTACCTTCTCTCACCACATAATATATAAGTAAGATAAACCTTTGGGTGTCCAGGTTAGTAGAGGTGGGACGATTTCGAAGTTTAAAAGGGTGGAATCATGTCCAGAGATAATTTGGAAAGTCGTTTTTATCTTGGTCGTCATGCAATATTTAACAAATTTATCCCTTGTGAATGGTGTGAGAATAGGAATATGACGTCATATCACTATAGCGAACTTTTGCTATGACGAGGCGATTTGGCCTTGAGAAAATGATGATGTTTATGTGCTTGATAGCACATAAATGGCAGGAAGGTAGGGTATTTTATAGTACCATTGATTTCTTCTCCAATGATAAAGCGGTTACTGTTTAAGTAGCTGGTTGGAGCTTGTTCGTTGATTGGCAAAACGTAAGAATGAAAGCCGTGATCTTCTATTTTTTGTTTCATGCAGCTAAAAGAATCAATGTCATAATAAAAATCCAAGTGACTTTTATGTAAAATAAACATGTGAACATAAGGTTTGTGTTACTTGAGATCAAAATTCAACTGTCGAAATAAGTTTGCTTGTTTTGTTGGGTTGGAACGACCGGGAGAAAAAGAAAACTATAATCTAAAAGAAGCTGAGTCAAAACTACTACCTCGAACTACTTGGAAGAAGAATGTCATCAATCTCCCTCTTATATTTAGCAAAGTCGTTTTCATAAAGTTTATAACGCTTGGATTTCTATCACAACTTTTCCATAAAATTTTCAAGAGAAAATCCAAAGTATCCAAAATTGGTCTACGATACCTTACGTGTTGGTAAAGGTTATGCAAATTTGGATGAATAAAACGAAATTTATCAGCAGATAATCAATTTACTAGGAAAATTGAAGTATCCAAAAAATATCCTAGCGACAACATAAACAAATTTATATTGGAATAAAACTTAAATTATCAATGGAAAACATTTATCCAAGTTATAAACAATTAGCATGTAGTGTGGAGGCCTTTATTCTCTTTGATGCTTTGACATTTTCTGAAACTGGAATGAACAAACTGTTGACAATCTTGAAGAGTATTCCATTCATCTTGAAGAATTTCCTAGAGTTTTTGCACTGTTTTTTTCATTCCTCACGTTAAATCTATCTCTGAGTGTCTCTCAAACATTTACAAGGGGATTCAGGTCAGTATTCTTTGCAAGCCAATTTACGAAGGTGTTCATCGGCTTTGCCGTCTAGCTTGAGATTGTGGGTTGGGCTTCGTAGGCGCGCAGATGAGACAAAGCAATCCTTTCGCACCAATTCCTTGTACACTGTGATCCATGAGTGCAAAAATGGCTCAGTGCTTTCTACCAAAATCACACCCGAGACCATATCACTTCTTCTACCAAACTTCACAGTATTTTGGGCGCAATTGACATGCTATCTTTTGCCTGTTTGGCAACGAACAAACCTATTGCCGTCGGATCTGAACAAATTGAACTTAGATTCGCCAATGAAGTAGATTGGCTCCATTAGTCATCTGTTTATGTAACGTGTTCAGTGGCGGATGCAAGACGAGCCTTCTTGTTTTTCGGACTGTTTAATGGATTGACCGCGGGTATGCGAGCGCGAAGATTATGTTCCTCCAGCTGACGCAACTTACTCTTCCTGGAGACTATAATGACTAAAGTCTCACTAATCTCTCGAGAAACTGGTGCAGCCGTCTTGAAACGGCCCTTCTTGGCAATTTGGGTAATGGTTCTGTCTTCCTTTTGTTGGTACTACTTGGTCTACGATTTATTCAACAACTTTACTTAAATATACCTGTTATGTCATAGGTTGACAGGATATTATAAACTGTATTTTTAGACTTCTAGACAGTCTCTACAATGGCTCCAATTGTAAAACCATCTTGGTGGCACAGCTTTATGATCAGCTCGTGTAGAGAACGAGATGTGATGGATTTCTTATGCTATGCAACGAAGGCCGATTCTATCCAAAAGAGAGCCTCGGTGTTTTGATCATTTTTAACACTTCAATTTTTCTATTAAATTGCGTATTTGCTTATAACTTTCGTTTATTCATTAAAGTTTGTAAGAAATTTATCCATACGTAGTTTATACATGGCTGGGGTAGCATGGGAGACGAGAGACGAGTGAGGAGCTGAAAGAATGTACGAGAGCTTTGTTGCTAGTGTGTGCGAAGGAATGAAAAACACAGATTTGAGGGAAATTTTAGAACAGAAGCCTATTCAGATATTGTAAAACACATATTGGCTACATTTTAAGCCTTGACATGTGAGTGTAAAAATGAACTTTGGTTACTCATTTACACTTTTTACCCAGAGAATCTCACGGGGTAGTGATGAACAAGGTGAAAAATTTGGCCGGACATTTTGTACCTGAAAGACTTATACTAAGGGAAGTGGAACCTAAATCGGCAATCTTAAGGTCGATAAATGTTATGTTATTTTGCTAGGCAATTGCCTCTCCCTCCATTTTCTCTCGTGGATGGGGTTCTCCGACCAGATAAAGAAATTCACATCAAGATCAGAATGAAAGTCCTTGGCAAGCTCATGGGCGCCGATGACCTGTCCTCGTTGTGAGGGGTAGGTGACCCTTCGCCCTTTTTGAAAATTAGGAGTTACATTTGCTAATCTAAATATTCTGGAAACTGCTTCTTTTAACGATTTATTAAATATTTTTTTGTGAACGGTGTTAAATTGATCTCTTTTAATTCTTTAATAAATGTGGTGAGGATAAATCATATCTGGCTCAGGAGGTGAGGTAGATTTAAATTTACGTAAAAAGCTTCCAACGACTGATTTACTCATCTGTGTCAAACGACGATGAAATGCCATCAGTGGCTCGACAATTGGAATGAGCTCTAAGTGTCCTTAGGTTCAAACTGAGGCAAAATCAATGGTACGTATTTAAGACGTAGCTTTTTGTTCAACACTTAGGTCTCCCCTACGCTTTTCAATGGGCAACGGTGTCCCTTGTTGAATTTGGTTTGTTTACATGTTAGTAAAAGACCTGGATTCTCTTTGTATTTTGGAGATAATGAGCTTCATAATTTCTTTATGCTTGCTTGACATGTTTTTGCCGCTACGCTTTAGTTCTGTGTATTTATTCTGTTACATGTCGTTCATCACTAGAGTCTCTAGAAATAAGTTCGGAATATTTTATTTCTTTATTATTTTGCAGCGTTTAACTATTTTGGTCCTGCACTTGGCTTACATTTTTCTCGCCCTTGGTAGAGTAACCTTGACTCTTTTTGTTTGGGTGTCCGGATAAAGTTTCGATGTTGTCATTACTTTATCAACTCGTAAGTTAAAATTTAGCAAAGTTTCGTTGGAAACATGTCCAATGAAAACAAGATGTGCAATAAAAACAAGATGTTTAATGGAAACAAGATGTCCAATGGAAACAAGATAATTATTGGAAAAATATTCAATGGAAATTAGCTGTTCATTGGAAACAAAATGTTCAAATCAGACCCTCTTCACATTTGAAGTAGATGTGCAAGGGAAGTTGTTCAACAAGTGGATCGTAAAGAAAGTGCTAAATTTAGAGTAAGTTAAAATGGGTCAAGGGTATATTGCCCGGCTTGCCCTAGAGGCGATTACGTTTGGCATTAGAAATCGTTAGGCCTCGCAACTCTGCTGAATATCTTCCGGTGATTAAAGGTCTCCAAGTGGAGATAATGAGTGACAAGACTACCATAAAAATGACTTAAATTTTTGAAAGAGTGCATTTCAGTGTTCCGACAAGTAATAAATGTATGTCTGGCTGGAAAGCTTTCACACCTTCTTCAGGCGCGTGTCCTAAATGCCAACTACTAATGGGGAACTAAAGAAACCTCGCGGCTTGTGGGGGGCACGTGTTTTGGAAGGTGACTAAGCCCTGGTAGTGGTCGGGTGTCTGGTAAGTCCCCTCCATCTCCGAAATTAGTGTTCCACCACTTCGCAATGAGCGGGCAGGAGCTCTCCAATCCGTGAGCAGTAAAATTTGACGCTAATGTGCTCCAATACCACTTATTGTTTAAGTGTGGTGAGGATGAAGAATGAATAAGATAGACAAATCTATCAATAAATGGGTTAAATTTAAAATAGAAGCTAATTATCATTGCCTCAATAGTAAAATAAATTTAAATCGATGTTTATAAATGTCATAATAATGATAATAAATTCTTTCATTTTTCTTTAAAATGATCGAGATTTGATGGGCCGAAAAAGGACGAAGAGCTGTATTGACTCTGATTCTCACTGGTGAAACTCAACGTTGTCGATGGTGTGTGGTAATATGTCTCACATACTCAGCTCATGTGTTCTTCATCGTCTTTCTCACCGTAATACTACAATCCAGAAGGCTTCAAACCCCAAAACTTGATTAGGTTTTATGTCCAGGGATTAAACAGGCTTGTTAAATACCAGTAAATGAAAGATTTCATGCGCTTTCGTCTTTATTAATAACATTATTAAGAGCAGTCAAAGGAGCGAAGAACAAAGATACGAATAGACTAGACTCAATAATGCGTCCTGTTCTTGCATCATTATACTGATCGAATAGTGGCTGTGGCTGAAAGATGTTCTTTGGCGCCATAAAGAAGCCTTTTCATATCTTGGTGTAATTGAAATAGGTGGAATATCTGTTTCTCACGTTAGGTGGTTGTTGTGGGTAAATATTAATCCTAAATTGTGATTTTTGACGGCTACAGCCCCACTGAGGGGAAACCGCGCATCTCCTTACAGCGAAGTTAATCCACAACGGAAGTGGCAATTCTTCGGATGAAGTCCAGATTCGGTTTAACTTCACAACCTCTGCCCTACGCCGTAGAGGCCCTTAGCTTGGATCCCACGGTGAAATGAAGGTCGCATTTGCTAAATAAATGACGTCGAAAAAGAAAACAGCTCGGTGATAAAACCCGAGCCAAATTGAGCGAATCTACGAAGATTTGTATTGTGAATAAACACATTCTTGCGAGTCCTCCATAGTATCTTGACTCAGTGCAGATAAGTATTAAAAATACGACGTTTTAGGGGGGGGGGAGAAGGACTCTTGTGACCCCTATACAAAAGATAAATCTTACAAAATGCCTAATTCCCATAATTAAATCCTTCTATGGATCCATACAACTCCTGATGTATACCGTATACATCAGGAGTTGTATGGATCTCATTGAACCTGAGCCCTGAAAAGGGACTACCCGCCGATATTGATCAAAGTAGGTAAAAGTATTATTTTAAACTAATAATAAACGAGAGCATATCCGGCAGAAAGTTTGTAAGGAGAGATCTGTAAAGAAAGTAGTAAAGATAAAGGAAGTGAAAAATTTGTGAAAGAGATTTGGATTAAGATTCATGTTGGAGAGAAGTTACCATGTATAAAGGTGGAAGTGAATGTTTAGATATCAGTTAGGCTGTAATACTGGTTGGTCTACGTCTTATATTTTTCTGTTTCGTCGCATACATAGGTTGTAGCAGCTTGATAGAACGAGTGTTCGCAAATATTGGAAGTAGATGAGTAGGAACGAGAAAGTGATTTTCCAGGCTGGCATCGATCAGGACAACTTAAAAATGACCTTAATAATGACATTACAAAAGCAGTCGTTGAAGAGGAACGAGATAAAGATATCGGAGAGTTCTCCCACGAACTCAATCAATCATTTAGGAATATCCTGGTCCGAGACATCGAAGACTTCATCCTAGGAACTGAATGAGCCGTTGAAGTGTATCACACCAAGACAGGGAAGACTTCTCTCAGGAACTAAATTCGCCGTTAAAGAGGATCCAGACAGGGAAATAGAAAATTTCTCCCAATAGCTTAATCGGTAGATAAAGAGGATCCAGGACGAAACATTAATGACTTTTCTCAGGAAATTAATCTTCCGTTGAAGTAGATCGCCGTGACATGAAAGACTTCTCCCAGGAACTTAATCCGCCATTGACGATGATCCAGCCCGAGATATCGTAGATCTCTCACAGTAACTGAATCCGTCATTGGAGAGGATCAAGAAGAAGAGGATCCATGAGGAAACATCAAGGACTATTCTCAGTAACTGAATCTACTATTGGAGAGGATCCAGGTCGAGACATCAAAGACTTTCCCAAGAAATGAATCCGACGTTAAAGAGTATTCATGCCGAAATATCGAAGGCATCTCCCAGGAAATGAATTTGCCATTTAAGAGGATCCAGGCCCAGACATCGAAGCATTCTCTCAGAAACTGAATCCGCATTTAAAGAGGATCAAGGCCGATACATCGAAAACTTATTCCAGGAACTGAATCCGCCGTTGAAAAAGAATTAAGTCAGATATATCGAATACTTTTCCCAGAAACTGAATCCTCCCGGGAAGAGGATCTAGACCGTAACATTCAAGACGTCTCCCAGGAACTTTATTCGTCATTGAAGAGAATCTAGGCCGAAACATCAATGACTTTTCGCAGGAACTTAAACTTCGGTTAAATTGGATCCAGGCCGTGACATGCAAGAGTTATCCAAGAAACTTAATCCGCCATTGAATAGGTTCCAGCCCGATATATCGTAGACTTTTCAAAGTAACTGAATCCGCCGCTGAAGAGGATCCATGTCGAGACATCGAATATTTCTCCCAGGAACTGAATCCGTCGTTGAAGAGGGCCCAGGTCTTTACAGTGAAGACTTTTCCCAGGAAGTGACTCTGCCCTGGTCTGCTATTTCAAGAAAAGGGATTTGGATGCCTCTTTTCTCTAAAGGATATAGCTTTGAGTCCAACTGTGCGCTACTCGTCACTACCAACAAGAGAGCACGGAAGCTCTGATGTTCCATCGGAGTGTGGATATCATAACACCTATACTATTTTCCGGGAGAGAAAAGTGATTGAAGTGCGTGAAAAAGGATGGAGAAAGACAGCATGGTTGTGATTTTATATGTCTGTGATGATGTGTGTATATGAAAATGTATGCGCCGACAATTAAACGACTAGTTCCCTAAGAAACCCCAAATCGATTTCCATTTCGCTCGCCGAAAACAGAATCTGGCTCTAAGAATAGAAATCCCACGCATTCTCCACTAAGCCAGCGAAAGCCAGAAATAAAATAAATGTGTGCATATATATATATATATATATATATATATATATATATATATATATATATTAGGGATATGCAGACCCATGTGAGAGTTTCAAACATTTTATTATTTTATTTTCAGACGTTTTGTTTCTTGGTCAAACTTTTATTTATCTATCGCTTTACTTCTTGTATTCAACTGTTTTATGACTATAATTTTTCATTTTTATATATTCGTAAATTAACTTATATTTAACTGTTTGCCTTTCTTTCTGGTTTCGTTTCTGATTCCTGTCATGTTGATTTCAACTTATTTTTCATACCTTAACTGATATTAAACTGTTTGCCCTGTTTTTTGCCATTTTGTCATTTAATTCTTTAAAAAAGATTTGATTCCTTTTAGAGTTTAATTCGCTGATTTGATGGTCGTTGTCAATGAACGAAACGTCCGGAAATTAAATGTTTGAAACTATCACATGTGACACATATTCCTACTACGGAAAAGGTTCTCAAGGAACGACTCCATCATCAGTATATATATATATATATATATATATATATATATATATATATATATATATATATATATATATATGTTTATATATATATATATATTGAACCGGGTAGGGAAGTTAATATTTCTCGATCCTCTCTGAATCAATTTTGATAACACTTTTCCCAGATGGTCTTCACAATATGGCAACGTTGCTGTTATGTTTGAATTATGCTGTATTATCTTTTTCAATTATTATTTCAGATTCCGGCTTTTGGGAGTAAGTAAATAGGTAATGTGGATATAGATACCCGTCGGCAGGATTCCTTAGAACAGAGAGAGTGTGTGTTGTGCTGCGAAGACGTGAGAGGAAAGAAAGCAGTTTTGTAATTGGATGTGTGAGGTGAAAGATCTACCCACCCGAAAACGGGGTGAGCACAGCGCGTCCACCAATTGGTAGCCAGATCTCTACGTGCGCTGACGTTGGTTTCGCTCATTCCGGGATCGAACCCGGTACCGCGACGATGGGAGACCAACGCCGAATCTACTCTGCTAGCAAGAGCTCTTCGTTTTGATGGTAAACCACGCTAATAGCTTTCGAATGAAAGAAGCCCATCTAGACATTTTAGATAAAATGAAGGATAATTATATACAATAGGCAAACCTTACGTATATATTTAACAGAAAACCATAATTATAATACACGATTGATGGACATAATGAATTATTTGCCTACATGAGCGTATACATGGGATCTGTCAATTTCTTCATAGTAGCAGGTTGAACTGCTTCTGCGGCAGCTTTGATCGTTGTCCATGACTTCTTTAGGCGAAAATGGACCACACATTTTCGATTTGGTTGAGATCCGGAGAGGCTGGCCGCCACACCATCAGCTTTTTACCTTGTTTACCATAAGGAAATTGATTTGGCCATTACAAAATATTAATTTTATTTGTATGCAGCCAATTCTTAGTTGATTTTTCTGTATTCATGTTGTCATTGTTTTGTCGCAATGCCCATCCTGGTTGAAAGTTCAGAGCGCCAACGCTGGATAACAAATTTCTTTCAAAAATCCCCCTGTACAAATTTCACCGTTCATTATTTCTTCGACTACCACCATGCTTTCAACCATTGATGAGTAAAAACAACCCCATACCATGATTGATACACCACAAAATTTGACTTTAGGCTTCACACTTTTTTTCTCCAAATCCTGCTGAGTTAATTTGATCGAAAAGTTCTACTTTCGTTTCATCTGATCAAAGGATTTGTTCCCAAAACGTTGCCGGTTTTTTTTAAAAGTTCATTAACAAACGCCAAGTGAGATTTACACTAGGTTTTCTTTACAAATGGGGTCGTTCTTGGAGGACGAGAAAAGAGATAATAACGAAGCAGCGTTCACGTATTGTTTCCTTGCTAATTTCAACTCCACTTGTTTCTAGATCTTCCTGCAGCTCTCTCTATAAGAGTGCGTTTAAACTTTTGCGGCCCAATATATATATATATATATATATATATATATATATATATATATATATATATATATATATATATATATATATATGAATAAATATGCAGTAGTTTTGCTTGAATGCATATTTTGTCGAAGACCATTGTATATTTAACTTAAATTAATTTTCTCTGGCAACTTTCTATTTTCCTATTATTTTATTTTCTCCATATTTTAGATGATGAACATAGGAGAAATAATTTACCATCTACAAGATGGAGAAAAAACATAATAGGGAAAATAGAAAGTTGCCAAAGAAAATTAATTAAGGCTAAATATACAATGTTTTTTAACAATATATATATATATATATATATATATATATATATATATATATATATTTATATATATATATATATATATATATATATATATATATATATATATATATATATATATATATATATATATATATATATATATATATATATATATGCCAAAAAATCCCAGAGGAAAATGAAAGGCGGATTTTTTTGCATTTATTGCTTTACTTACGCCTACTTTGAGTTTATCATATATATATATATATATATATATATATATATATATATATATATATATATATATATATATATCCTGAGAGAAGGTTTCTCAAAGATATTGATTACACTATTTCTCACAGGTGACATTTATGTTCAAATAGCCCGTACTTAAACGAACTTTTCTTGACATCATAGCGAACAACATAGTATTTCCTTGAAACGTCACATGCTGTAGGGAGGTGGGGGGGGGGCGCCCGCATTTCTTACATCTTCCAATCCTATGGAGTTCTATGAAATCTGACTTTACGTTATTCGAAATTGTTTATTTAAGTCTTTCGATACACGATCACCCACGGTTACCCCTCCCCCTCCCCTAATGAACCAATAACAGACGCGGAGAAGAAAGTGGAAAAAACAAAACAGAAATAAACTTTGAGACCGAATCTATTTCGAGTAAACAAACGCATATATATATACACACGAGAGATAAGAACGGGGCTGTTCAGACCATTTCCAATCATTTGAAATTTGACCCAGTCACCTAAGATGGGGGACAAGAGAAGAAATCTTGCTTCTTCTCCGAGCGGCTAAAATATTAATAAACAAAACCAGTGATTTAGAATGATGCTCCAGGTATTCCCTCTCGGGCGATGACACAGAAGTGTATCTAACCGGACAAATACCGATTAAAAGCAAGCGAGGATGATAGGGATTTTAAAACGGGAAGACTAGATCACAGAAAGTATTCAACAAGCTCAAAATAAAAATCTAACTACAGTACAAAGACGAATCAGATGTGGAAAAAAAAAACCGAGAGAGCTTGTATTTTTCGTAACTATAAGTTCTTTACGATGTAAAGAAAAAACTAGCCGTTCAAACTCTCAATCGACCTCTCCATATTTGCTTAAAAAAAAGGCCTAGAAATTGTGATAACAAATTTAACTTTTTTCCTTGTATTTTTCTTCCGGAAAAATTTACTGATGTCACTTATTTCACGTGGTAAATAAAGGCGCAACTAAGGGTAACATATAATGCGGACATAAAAAGACTCTTTGTTCATGCCGCCCTTTCGAACTGCAAAGAAACACAGGGTGTACAACCCAGGGACTATACGTTTAACGCAGGAACACAAACAAGACATTTAACAAATTTGTACACAAACACAGAAGGGTTTGTTTAGCGAGGCAAAAAGGGTTAGAAATCATTCGACCCATTCCAGACGTCGAAGGGATTCGAAGCCCCGCCACTGACAGAAGGCAGTCGGACAGTTACTCAAAAGTTTGTAAACAGGTGGTCAGATGAGCTCACACACACGCGCGCGCACACGCGTGAAGGTTAGGCCCGTTTGCTGACAAACATACACGAGTTCAAATGTATGTTTCTGTGTATTTCTGCGTCCGGGTTGTGTGTGGAATTGTTCTTGGCGCCAGTGTGAGAAGGCGCGTGTTATAAAGACGAAATGGGAAGAAGGGGGAGGGGATTACTATCGAGTACTATATCTTGAACAAATATTGTTCCTGGATACTACAAAGTGCCCTCCCGACCCCAACATTTAGGATGTCTGTCTTCCCTTAATTCTTTTTCAAGCGTGCCTAGACCGGAGACAGGGTGAAAGAAGACGTTAAACCCTTTACAAAACGATAAGGAAACAAATATCTTTTGGGAGATCCATTAAGGAACGTTGGAAG